>CAUYQV010056084.1:0-55445 GCA_963574575.1 Galagoides demidoff | reverse complement strand
AGTTTTGCTTCCCTATGTCCACATATATGTTGATTTACTAGTTCCAATTTTGTACTAAGTATATATGGTGTTTGTTTTTCTTTCTTTCTTTTTTTTTTTTTCTGAGACAGAGCCTCAAGCTATCCCCCTGGGTAGAGTGCCATGGCATCACAGCTCACAGGAACCTCCAACTCCTGGGCTCAAGCAAGTCTCTTGCCTCCGCCTCCCAAGTAGCTGGGACCACAGGCGCTCACCACAACGCCTGGCTATTTTTTGGTTGCAGCCGTCATTATTGTTTGGCGGGTCCAGGCTGCATTCAAACCCGCCACCTTAGGTGTATGTGGCTGGCGCCTTAGCCACTTGAGCCACAGGCGCTGAGCCCGTGTTTGTTTTTCTATTCTTGCAATATTTCACTTAGAAGAATGGTCCCCGGGTCCATCCGGTTATTACAGAAGACAACAGATCACCATTATTTTTTTTACGGCTGAGCATAACTCCATGGTGTATGGATAAACTCCACTTTATCAATTCACTCATGTATTGACGGGATTTTGGGTTAGGAACTATGCTGCTATAAACATTCCAATGCAAGTGTTTTTATGATAAAATGTCCCTTTTTTTAGGTTAAATACCTTGTAGTGGGATTGCTAGATCAAATGGTGGGTCTATTTTTAGTTCTTTGAGATATCTCCATCCCACTTTCCATAGAGGTTGCAGTCTCACCAACAGTGTATAAGTGTTCCTTTCTCTCTACATTCTGTGGGCTTTTTCCTATGAAAAGTTTGTATACAGGCTTCGGTTTCTGCTACCTTGAAATGAGTCTGTCTTGAGTTACTCTCTAGCTGTATCACACCTCTCTCATCTCTTCAGACACATTTTGCTAACTGTAGTCTCACATCCCATTTCTTTCACAACTAGCTGTAATCTAGAAACATTTCTTATTATGGCCGCAGTCTAAAAGCCAAATCCCAGAATACATTTTTTCTCCTTATCTTACATTGGACAACACTCTCTGGGAAACATTTGAGTCCCCTGATTTCTGTGCCATCATACTTCTCTCTCCCATCACGTCACTGCCTCTTTTGTAGGCCTCCTCCTCTGCCTGCCTCAAGGGATGCCTGCTCCCCAGATCCTGACCCTGCTCCTCATTGTGCACCTTCTTCCCGATGCCTTCAGGATTTCCATGGTTCACCTACTTCCTCTATGTTAGCAGCCCCAGCTGGACCTTTTGGAACCTCACAATCACACATCAAATTGTCTACGGGATGTCTCCAAGCAGATACCCCAACAGGCAACTCAAACTCAAGATGCCTATGACAAACCACTCTCCCTCCCCACCATGTCCAATTCCTCCTTTTAATATGTCCTCTCTCAGTAATGGCCACATTATCCAACCAGTAACCCAAGCTAGAAATCTCTTAATCATCCCTGGACTTAACTTCAATTACTCTACTGCTGCTAATTTTAGCCCTAAGAACCTCTCAAAGCTGTCTTTCTGCCCCACTTCACTCCCAATTTTGACTCCCTGCCACAGTCCAGCTTTCATCATCTGTTGCTGCAGCCTCCTAAGTGGATTCCCTGGTTCCAGCCTGGTTCCCTTCAATAAAATCCAACAGACTCAACTAGCAAATGATATAAGGAACTTGTTATCATTTCCCTGCTTAAACTCTCTAATGGCTTAAGGACACAACTAAACCCCCTACAGGTACCACACAAAACTTTACATCACCTGACACCACCTACTTCCCCAACCCCATCTCTGGACACCTCCTACCACTCCCCTTATGGGTCTAACAGTAACACACATACCCCATGCAGGCCCTCATCTCGTTGCTGCTGCTGTTACTGCTTACACTGAGCTCTCAGCTCAGAAGGCCTTCCTCCAACTTCCCTGGCAAATGCTGTCATCTTCATACAGCACAGCTAGAGCAGCCCCTCCCAGCCCCACTGTCCTGTCTGGATCTGGCACCCTCCGCAGGGCTCCCACAATGCCTTCTTATTTACACTGCAAGCTCATTTTCTGAGCATCTTTTTCTAATCTCCGTGAGGCCAGGAACTAGATTGCTACTCATCTTTATGCCACTTGTGCCACTTGTATGCCTAGCAAACACAGTGGGCATTTAGTATAGTTTAGCTAAAATGAAGCTTGTAAGAGAGGTGCTGTCACTCTTACCTTACAGATGATAAAAATGAAGCTTAGAGAGAGGTTATATGATTTTATTTTTTCTTTGATGCCTGAACTTTTTTGGGGGGGCTCCTGCTTCCACTGCCTTATGGTCTCCAAACTTTTGTGTCACTGGTCTCAGACAACACTTTGCTGCCCACTGTCCTTTGGATGATGTACATGGAGATGCTGCTGTCCAGGGCATCACCAACATTGAAGTCCTTCCTCCCTGTCTTTCAGCAGGTGGTGAGAGGTGGCAGAGAGGTCAGCCTCCAGCTTGACCTTGATGTTCATCAGGGTGAACATCATTAAGCAATTCTTTTGCCTCAGCCTCCCAAGTAGCTGGGACCACAGGTGCTCGCCACAGAAGCCTGGCCATTTTTTGTTGCAGTTGTCATTGTTGTTTTATCTGGCTCAGGCCAGGTTTGAACTCACCAGCCTCAGTGTTTGTGGCTGGTGCTGTAACCTCTATGCTATGGGCACTGAGCCTGGACAAGTATTTTTCTAGCTCTTCTCTGTTCTTCTGAGCTAGCTTGTCATACTGGGTTCAGCTGTCCACTGTGATCTTGCTGAGGTCCTGAGAACTGGGGTATCTACCTCCATGGTTGGCTCACTGCTGGCAATCTGGGCTTGTAGGTCTTTTACTTCCTCCTGGTGGTTCTTGTTCATGAAGAGCAGCTCCTCCTTGAGATCCCTGATCTCTCTTTCCAGCTGCAGCCAAGGAACTCTGGTGATACCAGTGACCTGGGGAACCCCAGATGTTACTCTCCACAGGGTGGTGCACTGCCAGCCATCTCATACTTGACAAAGGTCACCAGGAACACAATGGCACTGTCAATCTGCAGAGCTACACGTGCCCTGTCCACAGCACTTGCAAAGATTAAGCCTCAGGATCTCGATGGTCTTGGGAGTTATGGCCTCTAGTCTCTGACCAGAGCCTTCTTCTCTAGGAGTCCTGACTGCTCTGCAGCCTATGACTGTCAGTCTTCAGGCTCCTCACTCTGTCAGGGTAGGAGGCCAGATGGCTGTTCAGGTCTTGCATGGTCTCCTTAGTCTAGATGCCTTCCAATCCCACGAGACCCCCAGTCATCCCCACAGCCAGGCTCCCAGGTCCCCAGCTGGCTGCCTCATAAGCTGGTGGAGCAGGACCGAGAAGTCTAGGAGCCTAAGGCTCTGGCACCTACACAAGACACTACTGTGCTGCTGGTGGGCTGGATTTGTGGTTGGACAACTGGACCGAGCCCAGGGATTGGTAGTTGCTGGAGAAGGGGCAGAATGAGTGGTGAAGCTCATGCTGTCCAGGCAGGAAGGTGAAAAGACAGGACTCAGACTCGGGCCCAGGTTACATGACTTTAAAAGTCACTTACAGAAAAGTCTAAGAAGAGAACCTAGAACGCAAAAGCACACTAGCTAAATTAAAAGTCTTTTTCTTGACAGCAGAAAGCCTCTCAGAGCTAAGCATGGTCTATGTTTCTCCTCTGTTACTAAAGCCTGACAAGGTGTCACTAGCACACAGTTAAGTGATTAAGTACACAGCAGCCGGCTCAGCGCGCCTGCAGAAGCCTTCCTGCAAGAGTCTGAGTCTTTCCAGTAGATGGCGCTGCGGCTCCGCAGCAAGGACGCTGCCTGCCAGGCGCCCTGAGAGGAAAGCCAGCCTTTTCCATCCTTTGGTTGCCAGCTTCTTTCTTTCTTTGAGTCACTCATAGAAACACAACAAAAAATCAGGACAAATCTTTTCTGCAGAATGCTCTGAATGAACATGGAGATATCTTTTAACTTGTTCAATGCCCAGTATATTTGCATATCTTTTCTTCTCTGGCCTTTAAAAAAATCTGGGATAATTTCACCCAACTTGATTTACACAATTTATCAAGTGCATTTCCCTGCCCTTATACACATATATTCTTCATAGGTCCTAAGTATGAAACACATTTATAACCCAACAAGTTCATCATCATGTTTATCTCTATATCCTTGAGTCTCCACCCTCTATCACTTGAGAACACGTTAGTTTGCCAACCATCCCTCACTCTAAAAAAAAAAATTTTTTTTTCAATATATCCTAACCATAGTCTTAAAGGATATGAGCTTTTGAATAGAATAAAAAGGGACAATTATGAGTAAAACAAATTATTATCACCTATGAGAGTAAAGTGAAGAGTCACAAGCAAACATTCTTCACTTTATTACAATTTCATGGTTTTCCCAGAAAACTCAGTGTTTATTGAAACTGTACAAAAATACTTAACGATCATTTCTAAAACAAAGTTAGGTTCTATGATCAAATAATACACCACCAGATAACGCAAAGGAGTTTTTCTTTCTTATTTTTTTTAACCAGCACCAAAGTCCTGTGCATGCACACTCCCTAACAATCAGCATCTCTAACCTAAGCGCCTATGATGGTGTCCTTTGCCCCAAACCATCCCAATAACTACAGGCTGACTCATGAGTTCCCAGTTGCTCTGCAGGGAACAATGTCAGCTCCACTGAAGACTTCTGACTCAGAGAATTTCTGAGACTATTAAGCTACCTAATGCCAAAAGCATTGATTTAAAGTACCTAAAGAAACCATCTGTCAGGGTTTGACTTATTTAATAATACACAGCAATGAATACTATTAAAATTAAAATACTGTAACTAAAATAGCTGCAGCTATAAATTTAACTTTTTAATCAAGGAAGTCCTCAATTTGAAAATGTTTTCAAACCCAGACTAAGTGATGTCCAGAAAACAGTTTCACAAAATAGCAAGCCTCTTCTAGCCATGCCATCACCAAAGAGCAAGCCCTAAACAGCAGCGTGGCCCTAAACGTACCTGAGCTCTGGGAGCCTTTCTGATCTTGGGCAAGCTGCTGTAAAAGAATGATCTGAGGCAAACACAACATTAAAGAGCAATTCATGTATCGGGGAATACCAGACCCAATGAAGTTTAAAGTTCCAATGACAAAACTTCAGAGATAAGCATCTAATGGGAAAATGTGGAAGCAAAATAAAGCACCGGATTGGTCTGCAATTACAAAATTGCCCCTTTTAGGTACCCTGTTGGAAAGTCCCTAGTAACACAGTCATATGTTAGCTGGCTGCTTATGATTGGCTAGGGTTAAGTTTTAACATAAGCATTTATCAGAAATGACCCAAGTCTAAGTTTTGCTTATGTATGCAATTTAAGCAAGGCTAACGTCACTGGTTTTGTCTGCCCGCGGGATCTTCAGGCCTGGTCTCCATTTTAATTTACCTTAACAATACTCAGTCCCTAATGCCCATCCAGACTGAGCCTGCCTAAAATACAAGAGCAGAAGATGGAGAATCAGTTTTCAAATTCCTGTGGCAATATTGTGGGAAGGCTGTGGCAGCTGAGGGACACCAAAGAAGAGGGACCATGCTGATGCAGGCCACTTTGTTGGAGAGAGCGAGCCCTGACAGCAGAGTCTGAATTCCAGAAATAACTCATCCAGGAGAGTTGTTCACACCCAAGTATTCTTAAGGTAAACGTGGTCTGCTTCTGTATTTCAACTCTACAGTGACAAACTGAATGAAGGTCCCACTCCCCTCCTAAAACTAGGTCTTCCCCACACGTGGTGCCACTGTTGACCTAATGGTTCTAGTCTAAGCCAGAAACACAGCCATCCTAACCAACTCAATCTTTTTCACAAATCGCCTAACGTCCAACTGAAAAGTCCTTTTTTCTCTGGATCTCACGTATCTCTGGATCTTTTTATTCCCTTCCATCCCTAAGGACAGAATCTACTTCTGGCACCATCACCAATCACTTGGATTAAGACAACAGCCTTCTAACTGGGGTCTGAATGTCCACTTTGTCCTAGTTACTGCTCCCAAGCCAGCCCTTCTCCAAGCTACTACGACACTGTCCTCTGGGCAGAGTCCCATCTCAGCCGCCCTCTGCGTCAGGTAACAGATCTAGCTGTCCTGACCACATGACATCCACCTACCCCAACTGAGGACAGTGCTTGTTTCTATCCTCTGGCCACAATGATTGGGCCTGGTTTGGACCTGAACTAAGTTAATAAGATTCTATTTCTCAAAAAGTAGAAACCTGAGTAGAGACTAACACTCTGCAGTTAGAAATCAACTAACCCACAGAGAAATTCTGCTCATTCTCCTGAGATGCCAGGAGCAGTCCGCATTGTTTGTCCTCTCAGAGACCTAGATGTTCACAGCCCTCTCTTCACTTTGAGGTGGAGCCATCTCAGTGTTTTTCTAATAATTCTTTTTTAGCTTCTGTTTGTCTGAATCAATCCCTGCTGCTTGTAACCAAAGAAACTTGAGTAACAGTAAAAACTGATGCTGCTCCCGTGCCCCCAGGACTGCCCAGCCCCCTCCACCCACCATAGCTGGAGCTGACCTTGAAGCACTACCTGCCACATCTCTGCTGCTGCCTCCCTTCCAGCCTCATACCTTCTGCGCTCCGTTCCCCGAACACCATTTTGGGAAGATTCCCATTCACAGACAGACTCAGTCAAGATGTTACTCCCTCTGGGAAGTTTTCCCAAAGCCTCTCTGGCTGGACACTCTTGTTCCCACAGGAATTTGCCTGATTCCTCTGACCCCAAGTAAAAGTTTCTTACAATAGCCCCGGTGCAGTGGCTCACACCTATAAACCCAGCATTCTGGGAGGCTGAGGCAGGTGGATTGCCTAGGCTCAGAAGTGCGAGACCAGCCCAAGCAAGAGTGAGACCCCCATCTCTAAAACTAACTGGGTGTTGTGGTGGGCACCTATAGTCCCAACTACTCAGGAAGCTGAGGCAAGAGAATTGCTTGAGCCTAAGAGTTTGAGGTTGCTGTGAGCTATGATGCCACAGCACTCTACTGAGGGTGACAAAGTAAAATGTCTCAAAAAAAAAAAGTTTCTTACAAGAGGTGATTTGACAGCTGCATCCCCACGCATCAGCACCTAACGCACATGCTTGGCAGAGGGCAGGCTCTCAGTGAATACTTCTCAAATGAATGAACCAATGAGGAAATTAGAAACCTACTTAACTCAAATTAGTATTCAGGGAAGTATAACAGAAGTTTAAAAATAACTTTATTTTCTGAAATCAAGAGGCTCTGGATAGCCAATACTAAATTCATTGCATTTTAATATTAATTCATTCTTAAAATCATTTAACTGTGTTTGCTTTATGAAAATTCAATAATTGTAGACTGAAGATTTCTGCACTCTTTTGTACTTTATTTTATTTCATTCATTTACTTTTTGTAGAGATAGAGGGTCTATGTTGCTTAGTCTCGTCTCAAACTCCTGGCCTCCCAGATTAGAGGCATGAGCCATTGTACCCAGTGATGTATATTTTATAATACGTTAATAAAGATTAAAAAAACACATTTCACATAGCCGGAACACAGCCGGAAACCACAGTTACAGACCAGTAGTAAGTTCACATGCATGGAAACAGCACACACCATAGAAGAGACAATGACTACAGGTGAAATCACAGACTAATCATACCACTCACTTGCTGTGACATCTTTGTTCAGGAAAATTCTTTTTTCTTTTTTTTTTTCCAGGTTTTGGCTGGGGCTGGGTTTGAGCCCACCACCTCTGGCAAATGGGACCGGCGCCCTGCCCTTTTGAGCCACAGGCACCACTAGGAAAATTCTTGATATTCTGCTTTACCATCCACAAAATGGATAATAACCATTTTGTCTAAATCTCAGGACTATAGAAAAGATAAAATCATAAAGGTGAAAATTCAAACATAAAGTGTGTGCTAGTAGAAGCCGCTCCAAAAAAAATCAGATTTTGGAAAATATAATACTTTGGCATGAAACTGTCCACAAAGACCCATGAATGCATATCAAAAAATGATACAGGACAATGAATTCAGGATACTAACCTGAAATTTAAGATTAAATTTATTCTTGAGGAACAAAGAAAGGATATCCTTACATTATTTTTTCTTATAAACTAGTCTTAAAAATTATATATATTTTATGAACTAAAATAAACATTTTTCATTCTTATGATAACTGGAATGCTTTTAAGAGTTCAGCTAAGGCATTAACCTTCTGGTTAAAGGAATCTCGGAGAGTGGAGGGGAGGAAAGCATAGCTATTCCTTACTCCTTACTTATTTTGCTCTTTCCTACTAGATTATAACCTCTGAGTTCAAGAACTTTGTTCTTTACCTTTTTAACCACTATAGTGTAAGGCATAAAATTCAACTGTAAAAAGCATTTAAAAAACATCTGCTGAGTACTGACCCATTATCAAAAGTTCTCTTCATCCCCTCGTGCAGAAATGAATAAAATCTGATAATGATTAGGTCTTTTTCAGTCATGGTGATGATCTTAAAGATTTAAAAAAAAATATTTCCACAGCCAGGCGTGGTGGCTCATGCCTGTAATCCTAGCACTCTGGAAGCCGAGGTGGGTGGATCACATGAGCTTAGGAGTTCAAGACCAGCCTGAGCAAGACCCCATCTCTACCAAAAACAGAAAAACTAGCTGGGCATAGTGGTGCATACCTACAGTCCCAGCTACCAGGAGGGTGAAGTAAGAGAACTGCTCAACCCCAAGAGTTTGAGATTGCTGTGAACTATGCTCTCATGGTTCTCTAACCAGGGTTAGTTTTGAGACTCTGTCTCAAAAACAAGAAAAAAAAATTATTTTCACATATATAAATCCTAAAACCTTATTAAGAACAGAAATGGCCAGGTGTGGTGCCTGACATCTGTAATCCTAGCACTTTGGGAGATCAAGGCCAGAGGAAGGCTTGAGGTCAGGAGTTTGAGACCAGCCAGAGGATGAGTGAGACTCTGTTTCTACAAAAAACAGAAAAATGAGCCAGGCAAGATGGTATGCACCTATAGTCCCAGCAATTTGGGAGGCTGAGGCAGGCAGATCATTTGGGAGTTTCAGGTTGTAGTAAGCTAAGATGCTGCCCCTGCACTCTAGCCTGGGAGAAAAAAGCAAGACTCTGTCTTCAAAAAAAAAAAAACCCTACTAAAATGGTTAGGGAAACCTGACAACTGATAATGAGCATGTACCATTGCCGCAAGACTGACACTAACATTAAGACCAGGCCTTCCCCCTCTGCCAAAGCCGCTGCTCACATACCCATCATAGAAAAAGCTATGTGCCTATTAGTGTTATCTTCCTGTTCTGTTTTGTTTTTTTCTGTCCTGTTAGCAGCTTCTTTTGGTTTGTTTTCAGCTACAGAATCAAGAATGCTGTAGCACATGTTATCTAAATATCAAAAATGCATATTAGCACAAGCACACGCATACACAAAAGCAGAAAGACTAAACAACCTGATGACTCAGGACTGACTTCTGCAATAGTCATTACAAATCAAAACATAAAATTCTTTAAAGAATTAAAAACAAACTATGCCTAAAAGGAAGCTGGAGAAAAGGAGGCTGCAGCAAAACCCACACTTCTAAAAGCCAACACTCAGCCCAGAGCGACGCAGCTCAACAGCCTGCCCATAACAAAACGGTGGCCAAGGCAGGAACTGGAAGGAAGAACTGCATCAGAGCAAAAGGGTCTCCATAGAAATTTCCAGGATCTGATGAAAAAGAAAAGAGCCAAAACATCTGGATGGCCCACCTGGCTTGGAACAAAGAGGTACTGTCTATGCCTGCTGGGCTAGAGCTCTTTCCAAGCCCTAAAGGCAGCAAAACTCCTCCCATCTTAAGCTACGTCTGGGAGGACTCAGATTTCACCACACAGTCATCAATACTGAGCTGGCTAACTTCCGTTTTTCATCTTCTGAAGAATGGTTAGCTCACATTCTAAAAAAACATACAACTACTAATATGATATATTTGTAAGAGGATGAAACACTGTATTACCCCAGGTTTAAAAACCCCATTCCCATCTCCCCACCTTGGAAAAGAAGTTATAAATGATAAAATGAACAAGCCAGGGAAAAAAAATCACATGAGAGTTACTAATATGATTGATAACCCCAGAGGCGTGAAGGATTGCTACCAAGGAATGTAACCTACCGCAAAGAACAGCAGGTAATTCCAGAAGTAACAGAGTATCCTGCCAAACTGGGGGGCAAACTTACATAAAAAATACCAACAGAATGTAAAATTCAAAATGATATTTAAGTCCAAACTCAACTATCAAAAATTTACAGCAAAATCTGTATTAAGTTTATAATTCTGGAACACATTTTCCATAGAAGGCATATAATACACTCTATATAATGAAATCCTAAGTAACCCACAAAAGCTTGTTTAATCCAAAATGTTGCTGAAAAGGAGATGGAGTAGAAGCAGTCAGGCGACACTGGAACCAAAGACTTTGGTTCAAGGCTCTAAACTAGTTTACTGGAGATGATGTAAGCTCATTTAGCATCTCTGAGCTCCACATTTCTCATCTGTATGATGGGTACAGGAATACCAAGCTCAAATGAGACCAGAGTAGTTACTGATCATAAATAGTTATCACCCTAACTACTCCCCCTCTCAATTCAATCCTGGTGGGGGGAGGTGGTTAGGGACAGTCAGCAGTGCCTTAGCTATGATCTCAAGTGAAGGGTTTGGTTCAGAGCTACTGGAGTTCACAGAAGTAGAGTCTTGCACAGTGGAGAACAGATGAGAAAAGAACCCCAGGAAAGGCTGTTGTCAAATGCTGAGGAGAGCTGTCTCTAAGAACCAGGTCTTTCATAGCAGAGAATGACTTACACAACTCTTAACTTCAAAGTGCTTAAACAAAAGCAATCTTCTTCCCAAAGCTGTAATCTCCTCTCTTTTAAAAATCCTTTCCCTGATTTTGTCTAGCTTTCCACAACCCCTAGAGAAACTGTGTTCACTTAAAGATGAAAACTCAATTATAAAACTCATGTACTTTGTACTGTTAGGAAGAGGATATTCATAGCCTTGGAAAATATCCAGACCTGATCAAAAGCAAAACCCACATCAAGAGCAGGCATCCGGTCTGTCTCTCCACCACACATAAACTGCGCCTTCTTATTCCCAGATGGTTTCCACTATTTTTTTTTTTTTTTTTTGATTCAGGCATCTTTTAAACCAGGAGCATAGGGACTGAGTAAAGACTGTAAAGGACGATAAAAAAGCCACATTTATTACCAGCCATTCACCAGCTGGGTGGCCTGAGAAAGGGCCTCATCTCTGCGGCTCACTGAGCACCTCTCCCTCAGCCCCTCAGATTGGGCTCACATCCAGGAAGGAGGACTCCTCCGACCACCCTATTTCAGTGCACAATCCTCATGTACTGTCTCTACAGTCTGCTCTGATTTATTTCTCTCCACACTGTTTCTCACCATCTAATACACTACAGTTTGAGTTATTTACCATTTGTCTCCCTCCTCCCCAACAAAGACATAAGTGCCATGAGGACAGAGACTATTGTCAGCCATGTTTCCTGGTGTATCCCCAGAGCCCAGCATATACCTAGATCCAACCAGGCACCCAGCAGTATTTGTTAGTTAATACAGAATACGTGCTGAATTAATTCATCCCTGTAGTGGAGCTAGTAGTACTCACTATGCAGGGCTGTTTTGAGGATCACCTCAAAATAAGAAAGAAAAATGCTGGCATAGCATAAGTACTCAACAACTGCTAGTTTGCTTTCACTTCTTATGACAAAATGACCCACCAAAAGTTGCAGAGCATTTCAAGTGGGACACAAGCAAGACTGGAAGTCAGTGCGTCTCAGGGGGACCATGATTCATGAGGTTCTGTTGCAAATCTGTAATGGAATCAGTGAGGGATTTGGGTACTTAGAAATTTACCAATTTGGCAGAGAAATTTTACATCTGCTGAAACTGAAGAGAAAACAATCAAGACTTGAATTTGTATGACTTTTTCTCATTTCATTTTTCTAGTAACTAATTAAATGTCTTTTACAGAAGTATCACTTCACAATAGACTAGAAATTATTTTTTTAATCCTCACCCTTCATAACTGTTTGGGAAGCACGAGCCAAGTATACTCAGTCCAGTGAGGCCCAGAAAGCTGCAGAACACAAGCAAACTCACTCACACTGCAAATTCAGAACTGCAATTTGTGTGGATTCTAGAGACATAGGTGAGAGGTGGGTGGGGAGGTGGGCAGGTCCAATTGTCAGAAGTTGGCTCAGGGAATTAGATCTCTGTAGGCCAGTTCCAGATGGAAGAGAATTCCCTAAGACAGGGTTTCTCAGAATGTTCCCAAACACTTCATAGGCAAGAATCCCGGAGACCAAAAAGAGAGGAAGATTACCGAGCGACTCACTCACTTCCTGATTATGGTGACATCATGAGTCATATGATATGAGCACCTTATTATATGTCCAGTGTATCTCAATCAAGGTAAACTGAAGGAAGGCAAAGAACAGGAAGACAAAAGATGTAGATCAAAGTTAGGGATAGGATATAAATCCCATGACGAAGAAGCTTAGTCCCTCACATCCGCCTTCAAAATACCTTTTCCAGTGAGTTTGTAATAGGCCATCCATACTACCATCAGATATGCTCAATATGCCCTGCATTTTATTATAGTTTTGCCATTGTTACACTGAATTCACATTTTCCAAAAGAACAGCCCCCGACCTAACCCTTTTTAAATTGTAGGAGTCTACAGTTCTTGGCTCGGAGACACTGCTGTTGCTCTGACCAAGCTCCAGAGGAGCAGATGGCACCAGATGAGATAAATTGCAAGACAGTCTCTGTCTCTCCGTTGCCTCCTCCCTACCTCAAACAGCTCTCCTAATAATATTAAGCCCATGTCCCTCTGCCTGTATTTTCTCATCATATAGGATTAGGCGCCAAATTGTCAGAAACTGAAAAGTGAGTCTTCAAAGAAAAAAAAAGATTAAATATCTAAATTTATTGCTGATTAAATACTTAGTCCTACTTGTATCGCTACATTAATAAGCATTTATGCATTTATACTATTCATATATTCTGTAGGACTGCTGTTGCCACCATAGAGTGATACTGTAAGGTAAGGTTTTACACTTTTACACACATAAGACCATCGTTTCAGTTTAGAGGAGTAATGTGGACCATGTGCAAATATGTACGTCCATGATTATTTTCAAAGAGATATGTTCTCTCTTTGCAAATAGCTCAAAGGGAGCATCTAGCCTATTGATCTATGAGCGGAGCATGCTCAAACTGTCCACAATCTCTACTCGCACTAACACGACTAACAGAATCTCTTTCACGGAGCCTTTTGCTATTTCTGTGTGGGATATAATGTGATGGAGGACCCAAACCTACAAAGATTACATAATATTTAGCTCTCCGTTCCTCCAGTCTTAAAAAAAATCTTTCTCCTCCTTTAGAAAACATCAAGAGGCTACCTAAAAAGACAAGCTTTTGTCTTGTTATCGCCACTCGTTTTTAGTATGGAAAATAATTACCACCACTTAAAAACATTTTATCTTCTCTTCTGTACTATAAGCTTCATGAGGGAAGGATGCATAACATTTATATCCCTCACAGTAAGTAATATACACAGATATTTAACAATATTTGCTAAAGAAAGGAAAGGAAATAAAGATACAAATAGAATGTGTATAACCCAGATTAAAGCCCAGAGATTTTAACAAGAGATTCAGACATTTGAAATGTTTTTAGCAACTTTGAGAAATATTACCACATTAGAAAAAAAAAAGCTATACAATTTTATTTTTTTCAGTTAGCTAGTAAGAGCTTGTACAGTTTGAGTTTTCCTGAATTTTCCTAGCTGGCCGAGGGCTAACTTGAGAGAAGGAGCAGTCTTTGCCTCCCTCCCATCTCCCACCACGGGACTGCACAGCCAGTACCTTCCATCTGGTCTCCCTCCTCCAAGTCAGCTGCTCAGCCCACTGTGGGAGCTGCTCACCTCTGGGGCTCGCCCTTGCTAACTCCTCCTATTCTTCTGCGCTGCCTCCCAGGATGGCCATATTCCCTCTGAGATGCTGCTCCTCCCTCTTGTGAATTAAGCCATCACAGTCTACAGTCTACGACCTCTTTGACTGCTTGGCTTTTTTTTCTCTTCTGTTTGTCTGCTTGTGGGAGTTCAGGGCCTCATTAGTTTGCCATTATAAAGGTTTCCTCCCCCACCAACAACGTGCCAGCAACTTCTGGAAAGTTGGTCTTTTCATAGCCAAACAGACTATAGCATTACTGTAATGTCTTGATTTGCTTTCCCCACACAAATATAAATAAAAGTTAAACTCCCTCTGGGTCTAGAAAACAAGTTCTCAATAATTATTTTTTTCTCCTCTTCCAAGTTGTGCATAACTCTTGGTGAATATATCATACCAAGTTTTGCAGATACCCTTCTCCATTTATGTGCTGGTAAACAAGCTAAAAAATACGTTAGTTTTACTCACCCCACCAAATATCTGTCCCCTATCATCACTCTTTGCAGCTAAGAACAGCATGACGGGAAAGAATAGTATCTTCAACAAAGGGTGCTGGGAAAACAGGATAGCCAAATGCAAATAATGAATCATATAAAAAATCAACTCAAAATGGATTAAAGACCTAAATGTAAGACCCCAAACTATTAACACTCCTAGAAAAAAACATCGGGGGGGAAGCTGCATGACATGATTCCTTGGATATAACACTTTAAGCACAGGCAACAAAAGCAAAAATAGGTATCTGAGATCACATCAAACTTAGAAACTTTTGTGCATCAAAGGACACAATCAGAGGCCAGGCGCAGTAGCTCATGCCTGTAATCCTATCACTCTGGAAGACTGAGGTGGGTGAATCACCTAAGCTCAGGAGTTTGAGACCAGCCAGAGCAAGAGCAAGACCCTGTCTCTACAAAAAAACTGTAAAAACTAGCCAGGTGTCATGGTGGGTAACTGTAGTCCCAGTTACTCAGAAGGCTTAGGCAAGAAAATCCCTGAGCCTAGGAGCTTGAGGCAGCTGTGAGATAAGATGCCATGGATGGCACTCAACCTCAGGGTGACAGAGTGAGACTCTGTCTCAAAAGAAAAAAAAAAAACACAATAGTGTGAAAAGGCAAACTAAGTAATGGCAGAAAATACTTGCAAATCATATATTTGATAAGAGTTTAATGTAATATCCAGGATACATAAATAACTCCTATAACTCAACTGAAAAAAGTTAAATAACAATTAAAAATATGCAAAGGACTTGAGCAGACATGTCTCCAAAAATAATATACAAATAGCCAACAAGCATATTAAAAGATGCTTTTTAGCATCACAAATCATCAGAGAAATGCAAATCAAAACCACAATGAGATTATCATCTCAACAATCATCAGGATGGCTACTATAAAAAAAAACACAAGGAATAACAAGTGTTGGCGGGGATGCAGAGAAACTGGAACCTTGTACATTGTTGGTGGGACTACAAAATGGTTTAGCTGCTATGGAAAACAGCATGGTGGTTGTGGTTCTTAAAGAAATTAAAGACAGAACTACCGTATGACTCAGTAATTCTACTTCTGGGCATATTATATCCAAAATAATCTCAAGCAGGGGCTTGAAGAGTTATTTGTATACCCACGTTTACAGTAGCACTATTCACAATAGCCAAGTCATGGAAGCAACTTAAGTGTCCAACAACAGATGAATGGATGAACAAAATGTAGTAAAACTACTACTGAACAGTGGAAAACTACACAGCCTCAAAAAGGAAGGAAATCCTGCCATGAGCTACAACATGGATGAACCATGAGGATATTGTTCTAAAAGAAATAAGCCAGTCATGGAAGGCCAAAGACAGCATGATTCCACCTATATGAGGTACCTGAAGTGCAGTAAGTCCTCACTCAATGTCACTGATTGGTTCCTGGAAACTGACTTTAATTGGTAGGACATAAAATGAAACTAATTTTATTGGCTCGGTGCCTGTGACTCAAGCAGCTAAGGCGCCAGCCACATACACTTAAGGTGGCGGGTTTGAATCCAGCCCAGGTCCACCAAACAACAATAATGGTTGCAACCAAAAATAGCTGGGCGTTGTGGCGGGCGCCTGTGGTCCCAGCTACTTGGGAGGCTGAGGCAGGAGACTCGCTTGAGCCCAGGAGTTGGAGGCTGCTGTGAGCAGTGAAGCCATAGCACTCTACCCAGGGGCTCAGCTTGAGGCTTTGTCTCAAAAAAAAAAAAAAGAAACTAATTTTACCACAGGCTAATTGGCACAATTGGGCTTAAGTTAGGTACACAGGCTTAAGTTCCTATGGCAAACATCAGCAAATGATGTTTAAATAAAGACCCAAAACATTTCTAATATTAAATACTGAAATAAATGCAAACTATATAATGCACTTAAGAAAGATTAATAAAAATAAGTAAGATAATTATTTACCCAATTAATGGTATATATGTGAGTGATGGCAGTCATATTGGAGGCAGGTTAAAACAGAAATAAATATTTGCAAAGAGAACACTGTAAGGACCACCTCTTATTACCATGAGTTCAAAACCAGTAACATGGCAGGTTTGCTGAGCGCTTCTGTATTACATCGTTTTTTGTCATGCATTTATATGATTACTATATACTTTGTGAATTTTTATTTTGCAATAATTTGTATTCATTCATTCATTTATTCTAGTTCAGGTGGGTGACTGAAGCCAATGCTGGCAGCTTAAGACACGAGGGGAAGCAACCTTAGACAGCCGTATATCATCCCAGCACAGGGCACACTCATACACATGCCCACATACACACTCACTCAGCCTGAGACAATTTAGACACATCAGTTAACCAGATGTGCACATCTTTGGTATGTAGAAGAAAACCAGACTACTTGAAGAAAACCCATGAAGACCCAGGAGGAAGGTGTTCACACAGACAGTGGCCCTCGCCAGGAATCAATGGTTCCCTCATCAACATTACGACAAAATGGTATTGAATGAAAGGACATTGTTCGCGGATCTGCTGTAGTCAAATTTCTAGACGTAGAGAGTAGAAGATCCTTTTGTAGTTCATGAGCATGGTGACTGGGTTTTTAGGCTCATCTGTGAGATGTGCCTCTCTCAAACCTTGTTATGGCCTTGGTGGCACATTACTCAACTGACGTGGACAAATGACAAGAAAGGAAAATAGAATGGTGGTTACGAGGAACAGGGGGAGGGGAGGGAGTTGTTGTTTAACTGGTATAGCATTGCAGTTCTGTAAGACAAAAACAATCTGTAGAATTGTGACAACATAAGTATTATAAATACTATGAAACTATGTACTTAAAAACTGTTAAGATGGTAAATTTTATGATGTGGGATTTTTATTTTTTCACCTTAATTTTTTAAAAAGCATAATATAGTTGATGGAGTATGGGGTTGAGTTTTACAGACTCAAGTATAAAACCATATTAGCTCTGCAACTTACTGTGCGGTCTTAGGCAAATCCCTCTGAGAAGCAGTTTCCTCATCTATATAAATGAGGGCATAAATAATATATATTTTCAAAGTGATTTGAAGATTAGATGAAAACTGTTGGCACAGAAGACACTCAGAATTGGAGTCCTTAATTCTCCCCCTGGGGATTACATCAACATATCACCCCATCGAAGCACCTAACAGAAACTAAAGGCTTACTAAGTCTTATATTGCTCTAGACAACTCGCCAGAAATAGAATCCCCATTTACTCTCCCCAAAAAGGAGAACAGGCAGGAGTGTAATCCCTACTTTGCTGATAAGGATAGCAAGGCAGAGAAGTGGCCTAACATGCCCAGACCCTCAAGTAAGTCACAGACGCTGAAAAACTGTGAAATGCTTCGTTTTACTGCACCTAGACATGAGGTGCAGAGACATGAGACAGAGCTGGCAACACCACAAATACAACTGCATAAAAACAAAACTCAAAAGGGGGCTTCTCTGGTCTGAATGTTTGTGTCTTCTCCAAAATTCAGGCTGAAACTTAATCCCCAATCCAACAGTTATTAAGAAGGGGGGCCAGAGGGGCTAGAGACGACTGTCTAGCCGACTTTCACCTTCTGACCTGTAAAGATGCAGCACTCAAAACACCATCTCAGAAGCAGAGACCCGGGCCCTTATTAGAGACTGAAACTGTTTGTGCCTGGTTCTTGGACTTCACAGCCTCCAGAACTATAAGAAATAAATTTTTGTTATTTAAAAATTACCCAGCCTGTGGTATTTTATTACAGCAGCAGAAATGGACTAAGACAGGAGTACAACACATAAAGCTGACCACAAGGGCTGGGTCTCAAACTACTATTAAGTAATCAGACAGGATTAGGGAAAATGATTTTATATTTACAATTAACATTTACGAAGATTCATAGAAAAGGCCATCTAATCCCCCTGTCTACCTTTTTTTTTTCTTCTTGAGATTGAGTCTCAAGTTGTCACCCTCGGTAGAGTGCCGAGGGGTCACAGCTCATAGCAACTTCAAACTCTTAGGCTCAAGCGATTCTCTTGCCTCAGCCTCCCAAGTAGCTGAGACTACAGGCGCCTGCCACAATGCCCGGCTATTTTTGTTGTTGCAGTTGTCATTGTTTTAGCTGAGCAGGGCCAGATTGGAACCCCCAGCCTCAGTATATGTGCTAGAGCTCCACCCACTGAGCTACGGGAGATGCTCCCCCTCCCCCCACCTTTTAAACAGGTTCTTTCCCTGCTTAAGTATTCACTTTAATTTTTGGTTATCTTTTAAGACAAAATTTTAACTCTAACTCATGATGCAGTTTAAGATAATTTACTTTTTACTCCAGTTGAAAAGAGTTGCTTAACACAATCTATGATTACCAAGTGACTAAATTATGAGTCAACCATATTTTGTTGGAGGTCTTTGTTCCTCCCAAATTTTAAAATACCCACCTTAGTAAATTTCCCAGAGGCTGTATCATCTGGGCTATGTCCTAACATGACAATATCTACAGCAAACTTATACATATTCCATTTCAAATGCACTCTGGAAAGTAGATAGGGCATTCAGGAGAGAAAAAAGTTACTTCTTATGTTTTAACAGTACCCACAAATAACAAGATTGAGTTGAAACAACCGAGTAATACAGAGATCAACTTGTTTTTGACATAAAGGGACTTGGAGAAAGCTCAGATCTTGTCCAGTACACATACTTCCTAAAATTACGAGTTTCTCCGAGAGAGCTAGAGCCCAGCTCTAGCCCCATTCCCCTTCCTGTAACCCTGGGGTACAGTGACTAACTGTGCAAAGTGTTCATTACAGATGACTACAACAACCAGGTTTCTTCAGGATACACGTGTTATCCACACCTTTATTTCTTTTATGATGTTGTCACTCCCCCATGTCTTTTTGACAACCCCAACTTCAGCTTTATTCCTAACATGACAGTATAACTACAGCAACCTTACACACATTCCGCTTCAACTACTCTTTTGGAGTAATTGCATATGCTCAATTTTAATTGTATGTTCACTTTCCACATGTCAAGCACTGAGCTAACAGGTCTATAAGAGAAGAGCTATAGCATAATGGTAAAAGTGACTGGGAACTTGTAAGACTGACTTTGAATTATGCCAGCAGATGACCTTTGGACTTGAACTGCAACACTGTTTGTTCCCTGAGTCTCGAGATTGGGCCTGTGGATTTTAAATGTACAAGCCTCCATAATTTTGTAAATCAATTCCTTAAAACAAATTGCTCTCAATCACTACTAAATCATTCTTCTCAAACCCTGCCACAACTTTATCAACTAAATTTAGGTAATATTCTGAATCTTTCACTTTCATTTCCACAATGTTCACAGGAGTAGATTTCATTTCTACTACACAACACAGATTTGACATTAACTATCTCATGAATCATTTTCACCCAAATCCTTGAAACTTTAATTTACAGAAAGCTACTATTCTTCTATTTTGATTAAGGAGGATAAAATACAAATCTGCTATGATGTTTAGTGTTATAAAAGTGTCAGTGGAGAAGTCACATGTTACAATTACTAAGTTTTCTCTACCAATGAGAAACTGTCATCTCAAGGAAAGAGTAAGTTGGTCTTCCAATCTATGTCTGAATGAATATATAAATAACAACTCATTTGAAAAGAGTCAAGTTTCAGCTTTTTGGCACTTCCTCTAAGTTAAACATAGAATTACCATGCCATCAAGCAATTCCACTCCTGGGTATATACCTAAAAGTAGGGACTCCAACAGATATTTGTGCAATAGTGTTCAATAGTGATATTACTCACAATAGCTGAAAAGTGAAAATAACCCTCTAAGTAGTTAAATGGATAAATGAATGTAATATATATGATACATATACATACACTATGGAATATTATTCAACCATAAAAAGGAATGAACTTCTGATATATGCTACTACATGGATGAACCTTAAGGACATTATGCTGAGTGAAATAAGCCAGACAATAGTATAAATGTATATGATTTACGTGTATGAGGTAACTAGAGTAGGGAATTTTATAGAGACAGAAAGTAGAGTAGAAGTAACCAGTGGCTGGGGGCAAAGGAGAATGGGACTTACTGTTTAATGGGTACAAAGTTTCTGTTTGAGAAGACAAAAAAGTTCTGGAAATAGTGGTAATAGTTGAACATTGTGAATATGAACTAAATGCTACTAAACTATAACTTAAAATAATTAATGTGGAAATTGTATATTATTCACACTTTACCACAATAAAAAAAAAGGGGAAAAACAATCAACAATCAGAAAGGAAAATTAAACTGGGGAAAAACAGTCATGTTTTCAAGGCATTTCCAACTTCCACTATTTCTTTTTTTTTTAATTTTACAGATGGGGAAACTGAGTCCCAAACATCCAATCAGAGGCACAGTACAGATCAACACTCCAGCCTGTGGGCTCTGCAGCCAGGGAGCGCACTCCACAGCATGATACACAGTGCACCCACTCTCAGGACAGTCCCCCAATTCTACTTTCTCCTCGTATACCTTTCCTCTCTCCATGCCAACCTTCATCTGAACAATTTAATGATCACTGCTGGGCAAAAGCATTATTTGTAAGACGAGGACAAAAATGTAGGAGCATCTGAAAAAGCAGATTTTACAGAAGAATCAGCATGTACTACTAAACTTTGTGCACAGAATATCCATTTCAAGGGCTCAGTATATTTTAGGATGTTTTCTGCTGCAAAAAATTTAGAAAACCCAAAGTTAAATTGGCATAAACCATGAAAAAAATTCATTATCTTGGGTGGCGCCTGTGGCTCAAAGAATAGGGCACTAGCCCAATATACCAGAGGTGGCGGGTTCAAATCCAGCCCTGGCCAAAAGCTGCCAAAAAAAAAAAAATCATTATCTCATGGAACTGTGAGACCAGAGGCAGGAAGATATCCAGGTATATATCCTGTGATCATCAGCTTGATGTCAGCATCAAGAATCCAAGATCCGGCTCGGCACCTGTGGCTCAATCGGCTAAGACACCAGCCACGTACACCTAAGGTGGTGGGTTTGAATCCCCAGCCCGGGCCCGCCAAACAACAATGATGGCTGCAACCAAAAAATGGCCGGGCATTGTGGTGGGCGCCTGTGGTCCTAGCTACTTGGGAGGTGGAGGCAGGAGACTCGCTTGAGCCCAGGAGTTGGAGGTTGCTATGAGCTGTGATGCCATGGCACTCTACCCAGGGGGATAGCTTGAGGCTTCATCTCAAAAAAAAAAAAAAAAAAAAGAATCCAGGATCCTTCCTTCTGCTCTGACAACTTCAATGTCAGATTTGTCTCAAGACTGATGCCATGGTTACAAGATAACTGCCAATGGAAATAAAAGCCATATCTATGCTTCACTGTTCGTTATTTTCTTCTGGATGCAAGAGAAAATGCTCCCCCAAAACAAAAAAATAAGCCTGTCCACATGACTGAGCCAATCTAGGTCACAGGACCACTTCTAGATGACAGTCACCATCAAGGGAAAACCATGCTCTGACCAACTTAAAGTACAGATGCTCATGTCTATCTAAGGAGGAGGAAACAGTAACTGAAAAATACCTACATTTCAGTTATTAGGAAAGACAAAGGAAACATGCTGACAGGCAACCAACACTGTCCACCATCTTAATGTTTCTCAAACTTTAACATGCACACAGATTCCCCAAGGATCTCATTAAAACACAGATTCGGAGGCAACAGGGATAAGACTCAGATTCTACATTTCCGATAAGCCTCCAAGCAACGCTGATGCTGCTATCCCTCTCTGTGCACAGAAACTACTCAACATGAGTTTGTGTGTTCATTACCAAGAGAACTCATCTCCTCCAGCTACCAGAAGGTCTGGCTGTCCCCTGAGATCATCACATCGTGTGTCTGGACAGGCTGGCTGCCAACTGGGCTCTGGAGTTTGGAGGCCAGCACATTCCTCTCACCTGCAATGCCACGACATTGAGTAATGCAGGTGACAAATTATCCTGAGGCATCCAAACACTAAGAAGCTTTTTACACAAAACATTTTGGCAAAATAATCAATGGTGATAAATAATGTAATCTAGCTCTAACAGCAAGCCATTAAGAATCTCTTGTGTTTTATCACCCCATCTGTGTAACTGTTTCTACCTCCAGAATAAAAGAAGATATACTTCTTCAGAGAAAGACTACCCTCCACCAATACTAATCAAAGGGACTCCATGCTAAAATTTGAAAGAGGAAGTGACAGGTCCTTGGAGATCAGAGTGCAGACTCTAGACAGACACAAAATATAGTTATGGAATGGCCTGGTTCAGAGAAGGGGCATGACCATCAAGAGAATACACAGGAAATAAGCAGGAGCATATCTGAGAGTTTCCCCAGGATCTCAATACTATCCAGCCCCACCAAGGGCTGCCGTTCCTCCCTCACCACTTCTATCCTCGCCTTAGTACAGTGGTTCTCAACCTTCCTAATGCTGCAGCCCTTTAATACATTTCTTGTGGGTTTAGAACCGCTGCCTTAGTAGCTAGAGAATCCCTTCAACACCTGGCAATTTCCTTGATTTCAGAACAACCAGGTCAAAGATTATGTTCCTCACCACTGCACCTGTGTCTCCCAGAGGAAGTTCAAAGCCATAAGAAATATATGGAAATTAAAATTCCAGGGCTCAGGTCTCAATCTCAGCTTTGCCACTCTACTGACCAGATACGTGGCTAGACTAGCACTTCCCAAGGCTAGGTTTGCTCATCTCAAAAAAAACAGAATGATGATAATTGTGCCCATCTATAAAAGTTGTGGGGACTCGGCACCTGTGGCTAAGGCACCAGCCACATACACCTAAGGTGGTGGGTTCGAATCCAGCCCAGGTCCACCAAACAACAACGATGGCTGTAACCAAAAAATAGCCAGGCGTCGTGGCGGGCGGCTGTGGTTCCAGCTACTTGGAGGCTGAGGCAGGAGACTCGCTTGACCCCAGGAGTTGGAGGTTGCTATGAGTTGTGATACCACAGTACTCTACCCAGGGGGACAGCTTGAAGCTCTGTCTCAAAAAAAAAAAAAAAAAAAAAAAGTTGTGGGGATTAAATAGAATGGCATAGGACAAAGGTCTGTGGCAAATCATTAAACACTGCATAGATGTTTGTCACTATCATTTGAAGTTCTCTATATAGCAGGAGAATAATCTTGGGTTTCCCCACTTCCAGAGGCCTCTGTAATTCTGACAAACTCTCCCATTCAGATTAAAAGGATTTGGCTCATGACTCCTTCATAAGCAATTAATGTCCACCAGAGGCTTTACCAGCAGACCTGGTGGTACATGGCCCGAAGCTAGGTCCCCAGAGATTCTGAGAACTCTGAGCTAGGATTGCAGTAGCCTGCAATTTGGAATTTCCTGTTCCTAGCTGGTTATGACACTAAACAGTACAGTTTACAAAGTGAGGGATCATCTTTCTGAGCAGAGAGGATACCACAAAATTCTAACATCAGTGTAAACTGTCATTATTTCTAATGAAAGAGAACTGGGTTGTTCAGTACTCTGAGTCTTCTAACTCTATGATCCTGAGCCTTGCCTCAGAGAAACTTTAGCCTAAATTCCGCTACTAACAAAGCCTCTATTATGACCTCCCCTTCATCCTGCCAACTATTAGCCACTGTCCTTAGCTGGCTCTCTAAATTTATATAATAATTAACATTGGCTATTTGCTTCAATCACAGAGCAATTCTTTTTAAAAAGAACCAAAAGTTGGGTGGCACTGGCTCAAAGTAGGGCGCCAGCCCCATATGCCGGAGGTGGCAGGTTCAAACCCAGACCCCCCCAAAACTGCAAAAAAAAAAAAAAAAAAGAACTAAAAGTTAAGAACATTCAAATAGTCTTCAGCTCAAGCAGAGTACTAAATTGTCTCCTTCAGAAGGAATTTACCTGCAATTAGGCTGTACCTGGGCAGGTTCAACCTTACAAATTGTGTCTAGGAGAGCAGGGAGGTCCAGTAGAAAGGTCCTTATTCTCACGGAGGGGTGATACTCACGTGAATTACAACTCTTTCTGTGGTTTTCCCTTTAACAGCCTATCAGTGATGGCAGTGACGCTCAGGTACACTCCCAGCCCACCTGACTTAATTTCCTTTATTTTTTCATTAGATACGGACGTGACATTGAGGTCTCAAATGAATAACTTTCATTTTCCCTCAATCTATCTCTGCTGACAACCGTAAGTACTGAGAAAACTTTTTTGGTGTTTATAGTTAAACTGCAGAATTACAAAAGAGAATTATATATACACCATCTCAACCCACTGCCTCCTAGAGTCAGAGGCTTTTGCATTTTTTAAGTGTGAGGGCCTGTTACATTTTGGGGGTTTTTTTGAGACAGAGTCTCACTATATCGCCCTCGGTAGAGTGTCGTGGCATCACAGCTCACAGAAACCTCCAACTCTTAGGCTTAAGCAATTCTCTTGTCTCAGCCTCCCAAGTAGCCGGGACTACAGGCGCCCGCCACAGCGCCCAGCTATTTTTTGTTGTTGTTGCAGTTATAGTTGTTGTTTAGCCGGCCCAGGCCGGGTTCAAACCCATCAGCTTCGATGTATGTGGCTGAAACCATAACCACTGTGCTGTGGCACCAGGCGAAGGTTCTGTTACTTAAAATAAAGTACTCTTTATTACATGAACAAGAATGTCCTTAATCCTGCCCTCCATTTTTCAGACTCTCAGTGTTCTCTCCCTCACGCTAATCACTTCTCTGAAGTTCCACTGCATCTCCACTGCCTCTGACTGCAGAGCCCTGCTCCTTATTCCCCTCCTTCCTGTCTTTCTCCTTCCCTCAGTCTTTTTAAAACATCCTTAAAAATAGTTACATACTGGAAGTTCTCTGGGGCACATCCTATTGTGCACTAGATTTTAGGATTAACCCTTTCCAATCCAATTTTTCTGCCACCCACATACTAATAATAAATACTAATAATGAATACTCATATTTATTTTGAGTGGGAAAAAGGTTAGTGGATTACTTGCAATTATCTACAGGGTTTTTTTGGTTTTTTGTTTTTTTTTTTTGAGACAGAGTCTCACTGTGTTGCCCTGGATAGAGTGCCATGGCGTCACCACAGCTCACAGCAACCTCAAACTCTTGGGTTCAAATGATCCTCCTGCCTCAGCCTCCTAAGTAGTTGGGAGTACAGACACCTAACACAATGCCCAGCAGTTTGTCTATTTTTAGTAGAGACAGAGTCTCACGCTTGCTCAGGCTGGTGTGCAACTCCTGAGCTCAGGCGATCCAACTGCCTCAGCCTCCCGGAGTGCTGGATTACAGGCATGAGCCACTGTACCTGGCTCTATCCTATAGTTTTAAAATAGAAAAACATCAATATGAACTCACCTAATGATTTTGTCTATTTTAGGTTACAAAAAATAATGAAAGTATTTTTGTTTACAAATTTTTGTGTGATACTTCGTGAAGCAATCTCCAGGATGAGGTCCAGGCTTTCTCTCACACGTCTCACAGTAGGAAATGGTTTCTCTCCTTCCATCTTTCTCATTTCTTCTGCTGCAAACCCTGCAATCCTCCTTCCCAAATTTCTGTCCCTCATGTTACTCACAAGCTGAGTGATGGGATTTCTCCTATAAGAAAGAGGTGTCTGCACTTTTTTCTCTACTCTCCTTCTTATCTAATGAGTAAAGGATGTAGCTGTTCACAACTACAACTTCTATCAGCCAGAAGAATAATTTTTTCCACCATTTGTAGGACCTCCTTGTAAATCCATATATCTGATCAGCTCTGTCCACTCTTCCCATCAACTTTGCATATTCTAAAATAACTGTATTCTTGCTTCTTCCTAAAACCAGTGATCAACTGTGTCCGAGGGCCAAAGAATGTCCTCAGCATTGTCACGAACCTCTTGTCATAGAATGAGAGGCACATCAACAAACACACAAAAGTGTCCAATGTCTTGTACTAAAAAATTATGTCAGACGAGGTACAACATGGGATAGGAAATTAATGGGACTTGAATTACTTTTGTTTTTAAAAGGAATCAGCCACAAGTTGGGTAAAGCCCTCAGAGTGGGATGTATTGATTTCCTAGCTCATTTCCCCTTTTGTAGCACTAACACCTCTGTTCTTTGGAAAGCTGAATATAGAAGCCCTGACTTCACTGGCCAAGGGTGGGTACATGTCTGAATAAGGCCAGAGAGACTTCTCTACTCTAGATATGGCAGTCTTTAGCCAAATGACACAGCCTGAAACAGCTAGAGCCAACCCATCCTAAGAATAGACACCAGAAGAGATTGATGTGCATAATCAGTTTCCCTTTGTTCTACTTCACAGCTTTTCAATCAGTCCTTTTCTTGACTTAAATTAGTCAGAGTTGCTTTCTGTTGTTTGTAATGAATGGATAGACAGAGTGACTAAACAGAACTCTGAATTACTCACCTCCTAGCACGTTGGTTTTAAAACGTATCACAGAGGTCTTTAAGCCAAAACTACTATCTTCCCACTTTCACCTAAATGACTAATACAAGGAGAAAGATTAGATACAGCACCTATTTTCTAGGCCCTTTTGAAAACATAAGACCATTCCTTTAGTCATTTTATGGCCATCAAAGGCGGCATTTAAGACATCAAAGGAATGGATACTTTTCAAAAGGGAATGCCTGACAAATTTTATTATGAAAAAACTGGAAGCTTTTACGATTACATACACACCTGCACAGTGTTGCTACTGTTGTAAACAAGCAAGGCAAGATTCTTGCCATGAGCATTAATGAGCAACCTGAGCACAGTAAACATTCTAAAAACAGGATATCTTCTGAAATGTTGTAAGGAAAATGATCAGGAAAAGAAGAAAAGCACAGAAAAAGACACCTGGGTTCCACTGAAATTCCAGCCTGCTCTATCCAGAGATGCACGATTCTTAAGAACTAATAACAAAAGTAGAATATAAATGTCTTAAAACAATAACTAAGAAAAAGGCATGAAGGTTATGTTAACCAGTTGGATGAAAGTATTTCAAATTGTATACAGAAACAGTACAATGTACTCCATGATAGTATTAATGTACACTACTATGATTTAATAAAAAAAATTAATAAAAAAAGAACCAATAACAAGAAGGAGCTGTACTTTATAAATTCATGGCATAGAAAGTTCCTGAACTCTTTTCAATTGAATGAGACCAATATCATCCTAAAACCAAAAACATTACAAAATAAAAGAACTATAGCACAGTGATTATGGATATAGATGCAAAAATGCTAAAAAAAAAAAAAATACAAAAAAAACCTAGGAAATCTAAAAGAATACTAGCAAACATCTAAAAAGAATTATGAACCGGGCAGCGCCTGTGGCTCAAAGGAGTAGGATGCCAGCCCCATATATGGGAGGTGGTGAGTTCAAGCCTAGCCCCAGCCAAAAACGGCAAAAAAAAAAAAAAAAAAAGAATTATAAACCATGACCAAATGGGGTTCATCTCAGAAACCCAAGTTTGTTTTAATATGTCAAATGTAGAAGACTACATAACATATACTTTCATGTACAAGAAATGTCCAGTAAAGGGAGATTTATTCAACAGAAAGCAGATCGTTGTCTACCGAGGGCTGAGGGTGAGAGACATGGGTAAATGAATGTTAGGGGTAACAGAAATATTCCCAAACAGCATTGTTATGATGGGTGCACAACTCTATAAATATATGCATATAAAAACCTTTACACTTACAACAGGTGGATTTTATGGTATGTTAACTGCACTTCAATAATGCTGTTCCTTAAAAAAGTACTTTGTATTTTTCCTAGCCATTTTATGCTTAAATATTATAAAGTTGTAACCACACCATGTTTATAATTTCACATACTATTTTTATATTAACAATGAAAAATGATCATGATGTAATACTACAATGCTTTAGTGTGTGTCATTTTAAACATTATATCATTTCACTATTTTAGAATATCATCAGGCATTTTAAACAAACCTCTATTATTGTTTACCGCTGCCAAAATCTTTTCCTATCAAGTTTTATCTACACATTCTTAGGAATAAGGGAAGTGGAATTGTGGATTACGAATTATAAATCATTTCAGACTTGATATAAACTGCCAAATTCTTTTACCAACAGATTTTTATCAATTTCCCCTTCCTTCCAATAATTAGCTTATTGCTATTCCTGCATCCTTATTCCTCCAAAGAGACTTCAGGACAACTCATTCTGCTTTCCCAAAAGAATTCCACTTGCAATTCTGATTAATAATATTGAAGCTACAGAGTAATACGGAAAGCTGAAGAAGTTAATACTTGACCTACGAAATTTAACCTAATCACCCAAAAGGTTCATTTATCTAGAGTACAGCATCTTCCCACGTCAAATGACTGTTCCTACACTGACCCCCTAAAAGGTCAGTGTACTTGTGTACTTGCGAAGTTTCACTGAAATTATTATCATTGAAATAATCCAAGTCTAATTTAATGCCAACAGAAATGTACTGTACTGGCATCTACCCACATATTATTTGTGGAAGTATTTAAAGAAATATACTTCACTGAACTAAACAAAAAAACCATATATGCCTAATTAAATGTACTGCATCTTTATTATTTGACAAGTATTTGCTGAGTGCCTATCATGTGCCTTGAATTGTTGGATAATTGTGGAACATATAAATACTCCCCAAAATATAAGTAGCTTCTTGTAGGAAAAAAAGCCGTATGTTCTTAGAACTTAACCTCTTATCAAAATGTCTCTAAAATGTCCACCTCATGTTTTGATTTCCATCCCATTTGTTCAGTTAATCTCTAGCAATGTATTATCCTGGAAAGCATAATTAACCATGACCTAGCAAAACAAAATTTTCATTTCTAAAAAGTTCCCAAGCCTTACATCCTTGGAGTTCCCATCACCCTCCACATTCCAGAACCTATTACCCACAACTTCCTTCATAGAAACCAGTCTAACTGACTAAGCATATTATCAAAAAGAGACACAGGGTTTGTTTTTTTTTTTATCTTTCTTTGTTTAAAAAATCAAAATGGCTCAAGTTGGGAAAACTCTTCTCACGGTCTCAGAAATGACCTTTTGGGAAAAGTTTTGAGGAATTGCTGGACTATTTTTTTCTGTTTTTCTCATACTCAATAGAGAGCTCTGTATTAAAATAAAGCATCATTTTCTATAGTTCACCAATGTCTCCTGTCATCTGAATACCACTTCCAAAGAGAAAGTACCTGACAAATACTAGAAAAGCCAAACCTAAAACAGTTTTCATACAGTATAAAATATATACCCACTCATGGTTAAAACATTCTGGTATAAAGTCATCGCTTTAAACAGACATCTTGGAGATGTGTCATGCTTTGTACAGATCTGGCAAATGCCCAAAAAAATGTCCTCACTTCCTGACGTGGGTTAGCTAGCATTAAAAAACCAAAAAAAAACCATTAAAGTATTTCTGTCATACACATACACAAACATCTTTTCAAAAATTTTAACCACATTTTTCTCTTCATTATCCTTAATCATATAAACATATTCAGTGGGCTCTGTGTTTATCATTATTCTCATTAGATCTGAAATGCGCTAAGTGTAAACAGAACTTTCCAGATCCCACAGAGCTAGTCACAAAGCTCTCACTTTCTAGGACTCATTTTTAAAAAGAGAAAACCAGCTTCTAGCTATCTTCACAAACATTTCATGACTGTTAGAAAAATATCACCACCCACAACCCTAAAACAAAACGTTGCTCATTTGATAGATGAATTACTCCATCTCCAGACTCAAATGAAGGGTATCCTATATTCCCTAAAACACACTCACTCTGACAAAGTCTATACTGTATTTCAAACAACTGTTCTGACAGCAACCCATTAAAACCCAAGGGAACCAATATAATATTCTAATGCAGGCAATGAACTTAAACTGTGATATTCTGAACATCATTTTTCCACACATTCTCTGACTGAGAAAATTTGAGAGTAGTGGATGAATATTTGCTCTAAGACTTCCCATTAGAATAGCAGAGACAGGTGTTTGACACAAGCCTGAGAAACCAGGCTAAATTTTAACCTATATTTATATGCATGTAAAGCATATGTATATGACAGCTTAGTGCACGTCACGTTTACCAGACTCCTTCTGCCAGTCTCCAGAGCCCAGGCCTGAGAGAACTACAATCTAAAGGGTCTCCAATCTCTTGGGGCCAGCAGTCCGGAAACTAACCTGTGCTGGGGATACTCTCACCATCATGTGGTAAGGGTTTCAAAAAGAAAGACGTCAAATGCCACCTCTGCCCTACACTGTCCTTTGGTGAAGTATAGGGAGCACAGGCAATTCCCGAAGATGGCCTGCCTGGTCCTCCGCCACCCTGAAATACCACTTGGCCTACCTCCCAGCAACTCAAGGTTTAACAACACTATCAGTAAGCACATCAAGGCCGAGTTAAAGTCTAACTGCTACTTTGTAACTCACAGGGTGAGAGAAAAACTGTTCAAAATTTATGTCAAATTTAAATTTAACTTCAAAGCACAATTGCCTGTAGTAAACTCAATCATCCTTTCTTACATTGCAATGAAAGCAGAACTCTCTAGCAATCATTTCATCTCAGTCACAGACTAAAGTCACAAGGACACAGTTATGGTCACGGAGACAATTGCTGAAAAGGAAAAGATTATAATTCAAACAGCATTGTTAAGGGCAACTTTATTCTCCTTTAAAAAGTAGAAACACCATTAACCATTTGAAAGGCTTTCTAAAAACAATAACGCATTTTTAAAAATACAGACACCATTAACAACCAAATGATTTACCAGTGGTCTTCAAGTCTTCATAAGCAACACCCTTTAGAGATTATTTTGCTTGCATATCTTTCAAAGAATTCTACATTGTTACTACAAAATTATTTATGCCAGTGACTTAACAAAAGGCTAATCAAATTAGAGACAAGTTTTCTAGAGAATGGACAGCAAGGCTCTAATGATTCAGCTATAAATGAATCAACCATTAACTACACCCTCCAATGGAATATCAACGAGTCAATGAACAGGGAACCCTGGATGGAGAAGTTATTACCACTCCAGTGGACCCTTAGGAAGTACAGATGTTATCCTAACCAGAGGGGCTCATGACAGAAGGGCAACAATCTCTTAAAGTAGGGAGATAGCCTGACAGCAAGGGAAAAGCTGCAGTCCAAGTCAGAAAACGTGGGCCTCAACTCTAATCGAAATACATTGTAAACCTAAAGCATACAGAAGCGAAGGATCTAGACACTATGGACAATGTACTTTTTGGAGTACAAATTCTACCCAGTATTACACAAAAGTGACATAAGGTAAGGCAACACACATGCTATTGAGTAGGGACTAGACAGACAGGACTACACGTGTATAGTAAGAAACATAAAAGTGATCTGTAATCCAAATTTTATCATCAGATTACCAAATAACCAATAAGGAGGAGTAATTCTCTTTTTAGAAATACTGCAGCTAAGACATAAAATATCACAAATAACAATTAGAATATTGCCATCTTACAAATCCCCTGATGAATTTAACAATGACCTAGATTCAAAGTCGGCAAAATAAGGCCCAGAGGTTAAACCAATCTGTGCCTGATTTTATTCAGCCTGTGAGCTAAAATAGTTATTGCATTTTCATTTTTATTAAAGAAGTCTTTACTTCTTCATTTATAGTTAACAAAAAGCATATACAATAATGGTAAACACAGAGTTCTTACTGTGCTGGGCACGGTTCTAAACGTTTTACACACAGTGACTTGTTCAGCCTCCTGACAACTCCACGAGATGGGCGAGCACTGGTGTCTTCATGTCATATGTGGCAGAGAGAAGCCAGGCCACTGCCCCAGAGCAGCCTCTGGGATTTGAGCACAGGCAACTCAGCTCCAGAATCAATGCTCTCAGCTTCCGTGTGTGCTGTTTCCTATTTGTAATATTCAATCAGCATAGACCAGTGAAAACATAGCTCTTTTCATATGTTTTAGTAAGGTGGAACCAGTAAGGGTACAACTTACCCTACAGCACCAAGCACTCCAGGCAGGGGAAAAACCATTATCCTTGGAGTCTGATTCCTGGAAGTCATCTCTAGCTCCTACCTCTGTTGGCTATGCACCCTATGAGTACATCTTTTAAATAATCCCAAATCTCCGATTCTTAATGTGAAAATAAGGATATTCATATTTATTCTAACCCATTTACTTATCGAGCACCCAATCCATGCATATGTCAGGCATTGTTAATAGATACTGGAATACAACGGTGAATAGGGTAAAATCACCTCCCTGAAGGGATTCAGTGAAAATTAAGAATTATCTGGGAATATTACACTGGCATAATACATTTACAAAATTTTTAATGGGGCATAGGTTGGAAGAAGACAGCTGTTGACATTTTAGGCAAATATGCATTTTCTGATTAAATATTTTATTTTGAAATCATTGTAAATTCACATGTAGCTCTAAGATACAATACAGAGAGATCCCATGTAGCTTACCCAGTTTCTCCCAATGGTAACATCTCCCAAAAATTACAGTACAGTACCATACCATAATGCTGACACTGATGCAGCAAAGATATATAAAAATTCCCTCACAAGGATCCCTTATGTTGCCCTTTATTGGACCCCACCTCCCTTTCACCCTTTCCCTCACCCCCAGGCCCTCTCAACCCTTGGCAACCTTGCTATGTTTTCCATCGCTGTAATTCTGTCATTTAGAGAATGTTAGATAAATGGAATCATACTGTGCATTATCTTTTAAGATTAGCTTTTTTCTTTAATTACACTTGGCATAATGCCCTTCAGACCAATTCAAGTGATATTGTTGTACATACCAAGAGTCCACTCCTTCTTATTGCTAAATAGTATTTCATAATGTGGATGTTTTACAACTTAACTACACTTTGCTTAACCACTTACCTGCTGAGGAACATCTAGGCTGTTTCTAGTACCTGAGCATTAAAAATAAAGTTGCTATGAACATTCTTTTTTTTTTCTTTGAGACAGTCTTACTATGTTCCCCTTGGTAGAGTGCCATGGCATCACAGCTCATAGCAACCTCAAACTCTTGGGGTCAAGCGATTCTCTTGCCTCAGTCTCCCAAGTAGCTGGGACTACAGGTGTCCACAACACCACCGGCTAGTTTTTGTTGCAGTCATCATTGTTGTTTAGCAGGCAGGGCCAGGTGGTGTATGTGGCTGGTGCTGTAACCACTGTGCTATGGGCGCCGAGCCCTATGAACATTCATGTACATGCTTTTGTGGGACTATGTCTTCATTTCTGGGATAAATGATCAGCAATGTGAATGCTTGGTCAAACTGCATGGTTTGCTGGGGGATTTTGTTGTTGTTGTTAAGAAACTGTTAACTGTTTTCTGAAGTGGCTGTATGACTTTAGATTCTAACAAACAAATGAGTGATCCAAGTCCTAACATATTCACAGGTTCTAAAAACTCCAACAAGACATCTTTGGGGGCCCATTAATTTGCCTGCTACATCATATTAAAAATATTCCTATTTTTCTCAGAGTTTATTTTTACCATGACTGAGTACTGAATTTTGTCAAACATTTTTCCTGCACTGATATGTGAATCTTCTTTGTTAGACAGTTGACCTAGTAGGTTACAATGACTGACTTTTAAATGTTGAACCTGTCCACAGGCTTACAATCAACATCAACTTCTTTGTCACGTGCTTAATTCTTTTTACATATTGTTAAATTATATTTAATAAAATTTTAAGGATCTTTGCATCTATATTCATGAAGGTTATTAGTCTGTAGTTTTCTGTACTTTAGGTTTAGTATCTGGATAATAGGAGCTTTATAAAATAAGTTAGAAGTGTTCCCTCCTATTCTATTTTCTGGAAAAGACTGTGTACAATTTGTGTTAATTCTTCCTTAAACGTTTGGTAGAATTCTTCTGTGAAACCATGTGGACTTGGAAATTTTCTTCTCAGAATCTTTTAAACTTAATTTCCTTACTAGTTATATAGAGCTATTCAAACGGCCTATTTTGTAGTGGGTAAACTATGTTGTTGATTATGCTTTTTGAGCATTTGTTCCGTTTCATCCAGGTTGTTAAATTTATGCATGTGGCAATGTTCATAGTATTGCTTATTATCCCTTTGACACCCGCAGGGCGGTGACACCCCCCTGCTTTTTTCTTGAGACTGGTGATTTATGTCTTCTTTTTTTCCCCCTCCTTTGTCAGTCTAAAGGTTTGCCAATTTCTGATGTTTTCAAAGAACCAGCTCTTTGTTTCATTGATTTTAAAAATTGTTCTATTTTTAATTTCATTGATTTGTTATTATTTTCTTCCTTCTGCTTGCTTTGGATTTATTCTCTAATTTGTCTAGGTTTTTTTTTTTTTTTCATTCAGTTCAGTGCCGCTTTTTGTTGTTGTTTTTTTTTGCAGTTTTTGGCCAGGCTGGGTTTGAACGCACCATCTCCGGCATATGGGGCCAGCGCCATACTCCTTTGAGCCATCAGCACCACCCAGGGCCTTTTTAATAATTCTCCCTCAGACTTCTTCTTTGACCCAACAAAGAAGGGCATTGAAAGTAAAGACTAGAACTGTTTATAAGTATATTATATAATTTCCCTCTATTGAGATATTTTCCTGTTATCTTTTGGCTACTGACTTCTAGTTTGATTGCACTGTAGTCAGAGAACACATTCTATACATTTCAATTCTTTCAAATTTGTTGAGGTTTAAGGCCCAAAATACAGCCTATCTTGGTATATGTTTCACGGGAACCTAGGAAGTATGTGTGTTCTGCTATCTTGTTGGGTGGACTGTCCTATAAATGTCTATTAGAGCCTGTTGGTTAATGGTTTTGTTGAGTTCTTCTATCTCCTTGCTGATTTTCTGTGTAGTTGTTCTACTAATTTGTCAGAGGTACCGATACAATTGTAGTTTTGTCTATGTCTCCTTTCAGTTCTATTAGTTTATGCTTCTCATGTTTTGCAGCTCTGCTGTTTGGTGCATGAATACTTAGGATGGTTGTGTCTTCTTGGTGGACTGTCCTTTTATCATTATGGGCATGCCTCTTTCTCTCTGATAATTTCCAGAGTCTACTTTCTACTTTATCTGATATCTATATTAATAGCTATTGATACCAAGATCCTCACTCTTTATTGCCTTTGATTCATGTTTGCCTAATATATTTTTTGGTCCTTTTACTTTCCTTTTTTCTTTTTTTTTTTGAGACAGAACCTCAAGCTTTCGCCCTAGGTAGAGTACTGTGGAATCACAGCTCACAGGAACCTCTAACTCCTGGGCTCAAGCGATTCTCCTGCCTCTGCTTCCCAAATAGCTGGGACTATAGGTGCCCACCACAAAGGCCGGCTATTTTTTGGTTGCAGCCGTCATTGTTCTTTGGCAGGCCGGGCTGGATTTGAACCCGCCAGCTCAGGTGTATGTGGCTGGCACCTTAGCCACTTGAGCCATAGGTGCCGAGCCAGTCCTTTTACTTTCAATGCCTATATTATTATATTTGAACTGAGCCTCTTACAGACAGCATATAGTTGGATCTACACTAACCAACTCTCTTAATTGATGTATTTTATCCCATTTACATTTAATGCAATTATTAATATGATAGGGCTTAAGTCAGCCATTTTATTCTTTGTATTGTTTATATTTTCTTTTTCCTGCTTTCCCATGGTTTGTATCAAAATTTTTTAGAATTCAGAATTCTTGTTTTATCTATAGTGTTGAGTATCTCTCTTTTGAAAAGCTTTTTAGTGGTTGCTTTAGGTATAAGATTATATATATGTAACTTTGTCATCATTTTACCAGTTTAAGTATAGAAACCTTACCTCCCTGTCTCCCTCTGCCCCTCTTGTTTATAATTGCCTTAAATACTTCCGCTACATACATTTAAAACCACATTATTATTTTTACTTCAACCACCAAACATAATTTTTAGAAAATTCAAAAAGAAAGAAGTCGAGCATATATATCTGTATTTTCTTACTGTTTTCTTTCTTCTTTCCTGATGTTCCATGGTTCCTTCCTTTATCATTTTCTTTCTATTTAGAGAATTTCTTTTACCCTTTCTTTTTAAAGTATGTCTGCTATTGACAGATACTCTCTTTTTTCCTTCATTTGATATATCTAGAGCTCCCCTTAATTCTTAAAGGACAGTTTCAGAGGACATAGGATTCTAGACTGATAATTCTTCCTACACATGAAAAATATTAGTATTATTTCCTTCTGGCCTCCATGGTTTCTGATGAGAAATCTATTGTTAACAGAATTTTTTCCTGTATGGTTAAGGTTTTATATTTCTCCAGCTGCTTTCAAGATTTTATTTATCTTCAGTTTTTATTCATCTTCAGTTTGGGGGGAGTTTAATATTACGACCTTTGTTCTGAATTTCTCTGGGTATACGGGATTTGCTCAGCTTCTTGAGTCTGTACTTTAAATTTCTTGCCAACACAAGGAAATTTTCAGTCAATATTTTCTCTTTTACATTTTTAGTATCACCTTCTTTCTCCTCTCTTTTCAAGATTCCAATTACACAAAGGTTATATACACCTTCTGTTATGCTTGCACAGGTCCTAGAGGCTCAGTTCTCCCCCGACCCTGATCAATATATTTTCTGTTGTACAGACTGGGTAATATCTATTATTTTACTTACCATTTCACCAGTTCTCTCCTCTGTCTCCTCCAGTTAAGCCCATCCAGTAAGTTTGGTTTTTGGTGGTGGTGGTGTGTGCGTGTGGTTGTTTTTGTTAGTTTGTTTTGGTTACTAAATTTTTCAGTTGTAAAATTTTCATTTAGTTCTTTATATATTCTATTTCTTTGCTAAGGCTTTCTGTCTCTTCATTTTACAACATTCCAAATAAATTAGGCCTCTGGTTGAACACTACCATAATGGACATACCTCTACCTCCTGAGTACCCAGTAAGCACTGGACTGGTCCTAATGTCTTAAATGAATAAAAATCAATCTATAATAACTGAATAATAATTACCATTTCCTCCTTTAAATTTCTAGGACTTTAAAAAAATGTCTCCTCGTACACATATATAGGTACACTAAAGACAGACAATGTGCAAACCTTCACTCTAGTACAATTATATGTACCACACCTTACATAATGAAGGATACCCCCTCAATTGGAAGACACATTCCAAACTCCATAAACATCACTTCAGCATATGCAAACACAGTCATGAGTTAAAATAAGAATAACAGAAGTTGTGTGTGTTGTACACAAATACATACACACTGAATTTAAGTAAAGAACTGCATCTTACCTAATATATTCTCCACGAGGTCAAGAAAGAAAAGACTAGCAGGTGTTAGAGCAGTTAGGAAAGCCAATTTCCAGACAGTTTAAGCCAAGCTTAGAAAGTAATATTTGGAAACTCCTGTTCCTCACAGAAAGGAAAGGGTATTCCTGTAGATGAGTAGCAAATTCAAAAAGAAGGGATGTGATATGTTTGGGAATAAAATAATATAAACTTAAGAGTGGAGAGGGTGGTGCCTGTGGCTCAGTGAGTAGGGCACCAGCCCCATATACTGAGGGTGGCGGGTTTGAACCCAGCCCCAGCCAAACTGCAACAAAAAAAATAACCAGGTGTTGTGGTGGGTGCCTGTGGGCCCAGATACTTGGGAGGCTGAGGTGAGAGAATCGCCTAAGCCCAAGAGGGAAGTTGCTGTGAGCTATAACACTACAGCACTCTACAGACGGTGACAAAGTATGATTCTGTCTCAAAAAAAAAAAAAAAAGAGTAGTGGGGAACAAAACTGGATACATTGGTTGGGCACACAAAGAAAAAGCCTTAAAACACAGGGGGAAAATTAGAAAACTGTGACCTGTTTTTGACCAGTTGGTACACTACAGAGACACAGGCTCTACAGAACATTTCAGGACCAACCCCACTGTTACTGTGTGACATGTGAACTTGAGCTTGGTTTCCTCATCTGTAAAATGGGCATAAAGATCCTACTTCAAGGTGTGGCTGTGACAGTTATGATTCACTATATAAAATAATACCTTTAAAGTATTTGTGTGAAGGTAGGTAATTAATAAAAAAAAGATGATTATGACTGCAAACATTTTAAAAAGAGTGGCCTAACAGGAAAATGAAATAAGGATATCCCAAATATCATTTGAATTTCTTCTCAGCATTTCATGGATGTTGGCCTCTGCCCTCAGTCTGTAATACACTGTATAATACATTGTAGAGTCAAGCTAAAAGCCCCTGAAAGCTAACTTGTCTTACTCAGTTTTGTGAGTTTATTCAAACAATGTCACAGAGTCCTGAACTTTTCAATTCACTAACAGATGAGGGAATATAAGTCCCAGCTACTTGGGAGGCAAGACAAGAGAATCGCCTAAGCCCAGGTGGTGGAGGTAACTGTGAGCTGTGATGCCATAGTACTCTACCAAGGGCAATAAAGTAAGACTCTGTCTCAAAAAAAAGGAGAAATAAAGTCTATTTAAATCCAGATCATTGGCTTGGCACCCATAGCAGTGGTTACGGCACCAGCCACATACACCAAACGTGGCGGGTTTGAACCCAGCCTGGGCCAGCTAAACAACAAAGATAACTACAACCAAAAATAGCCAGGTGTTGTGGAAGGCACTTGTAGTCCCAGTTACTTGGGAGGCTGAGGCAAAAGAATCACTTAAACCCCAGAGTTTGAGGATGCTGTGAGCAGTGATGCCACAGCACTCTATCCAGGGTGATATAGTGAGACTCTATCTCCAAAAAATAAATAAATAAATAAATCCAGTTCATTTTTCTTTGTATGTTTTACACATTTGATTAAGACATTCCTTTAGTTCCAGAGATTATAATTTGGCAGAAAAGATACGACATATGTACAAAAAAACTATAATACAAAACCGAAATTGATAACTACCAAAAAATAAGTCAATATGCTTTGGGAGAACAGAAAAAGCTCTGACTCTCTAATCTCCTAGGACATGGAAGGGGATCAGTGAAGTTTTAGGAACTCAGTATTTTCTTAGAGAAGTGGCAGTTTTGTCCCAGCTGCCAGGAAAGCACAGACAAAGATGATTTTCCCGGCTGAGAGAACATGAAAAAAGGCACTTGGGTAGGAACAGATCATTCTCAGAAAATGGCAGTGGGTTAAAGAAACACAGACTAAAGAACGTGTGACAAGGCTATATAGATGGGCTGGGCCATATTACAAACAGCCTTAACTCCAGCCTCTAAGTTTGGACCTATTTGACAGGCAGTAAGAAGCTTCTTAATATTTTGAAATGAAGCGATAATATGACCTAAGTAGTGCTTTAGGGAAATGTGGAGCTAACATAAATGATACAATAATTAAATTAAAAGACTGTCATGAGCAGAGACCATGTCTTATTTACCTTTTGAATACCTTCAGGTGCATGTGTACTGTGCCTTGCACATTAAAAAAAAGAAGAAGAAAGAAAGAAATTCTGTTGAATCTACTGCATTTAGAAAGAGGAACAGTCACCCCTGCCAGAGGCTGCACTTGCCTATGCAACACCCATTTTCCCTCGTTCCCAGCTTTAAAGATAAACACACACAAAGCAACAACTACATTTCCCAAGGAGAAATAAATCTGTAATCATTTTAAGCAGTTAGGAACATTTATCGCTTAACTGATATATCGATAATGAAGCCTGTCAACAGCAAGGACTGTCTCAGACGGCCCCAGGTGGGAACACTGGACATGGGTAGATGAGAAGATTCAGGTCTCTAGGGTGGAAAAATTACAGACAGCTACATGTGGCTCAGAATATCACATCTCAAGAACACATTTCACAAAAGGAATCCACTTGAAAGAGAATGACGGCCAAGATCTTTGTAATAGAACAATTCTGGGGCAATATTTCATAATTCATTCAGATATTTCCAGAATTACTATGTTAACAGGGCTCTCAGATACCTGACAAGATCTTGGTCCTCAAGGCATTTATAATATAGCATAGATGGAAAGGTAAAATATTTACATACAAGCTCTAACAATGCAATCTGAATAAAAAGATAGAACAAATTAGTATAGTACAATAGAGGGGACCCTACAACACATTCAAAGCTGGGCTCTATTCCTAACTTTGTTATTATGCTGTTAATTCACTCTGCGGCCTTGAATAAACTAGTTCACCTCGATAATCAACTCCAGCCCTGTAAAATACAGGAATAGTTTCACAGGCTACTCTAGTGGACCCACTAAAGCGTTTTGTGCATTAATTTAGTAGGTTCCAAATTTCTGGAATACAAAGCTATTTTTAAATGTTAAACAAATTTTCTTAGATCCTTTACCAAAATTGTCTTTTTAGTATGTCAACAGAAAAGCATGCACCAAAAAAATGCTACCACAAACTCCATAACCTCTTTTTAAAAATCTGTACATTATTAGCATTTAAATAAAAAATGCTAATATTTAATGTTAATTAAATGTTAAATGTTAATATTAAAAATGAGTTTAATATGAGCATGAATTTTTTTCAGCCACATGGAATAACGCTACAGTCCACAAGGCACTAGACATGCGTTCTCTCAAGTCTTCCCCAGCCTTAATATTGTTATCTTATGTTTACTTAAAATTTGATTTTCGGTACCAGGGTGAAAGGGAAATTGATAAGAAAGGACAGACAAGGATGGATTCAAGAGAAAATTCCAGATAAGAACTTTCAGAGTGAAGGAGAATAAAAGCATGTACATTAGAGCCATTAATAGAAAAAGTTGTAAGTTTGGAGGCAAGAACCAGGGTGGTCTGAAACTATGATTAACTGAGCATCTATTATGTTCCTGGCATGCATGATGTTTCAAAATGGTTTAAAAATCAATACATACACACGATTAAAAAAATTAAAACAGGGGCAGCGCCTGTGGCTCAGTGAGTAGAGCGCTGGCCCCATATACCAAAGGTGGCAGGTTCAAACCCAGCCCCGGCTAAACTGAGGCAAGAGAATCACCTAAGCCCAAGAGCTGGAGGTTGCTATGAGCTGTGATGCCACAGCACTCTACCGAGGGTGACAAAGTGAGACTCTGTCTCTTAAAAAAAAAAAATTAAAAATTAAAACAGTACAAAAAGCTATACAATAAACAATTTTCCTCTCATTCTAGATTCCTAAAGTCCCTAGATTCCTTCTCTAGACACAATTATTTCTTCTGTATCCTTTCAGAAACATTTGTATTTGCCTTCTCTTAATTTAATTCTCATAACAACCTCTAAGATAGGTGGGATTATTACATAAATATTAATATTAACAAAGTGAGGCTTAACGAGGTTGATTAGGCTAAGGTCATAGAGCCATGAAGGGACAGAGCTGGGATCAGAACATGGACCCCAACCATTCAGGCTCATATGACTCTACACTCAAGAATCTCCTACAAAAACTCTGCAGATATGGTTAGCATGTTTATAACAAAAAACTGGAACCTGAACATCCATCAGTCAAGGACTGGTTATATGAATCATACCACACATACACCATGAAATGCTATACAACAATTAAAACTAAAGTTAAAAACATAAGGCAAACTCAGATATGCCACACTGGAAAAGCAGTAAGATAGCTTGTTGAATTAAAAAAAGCCCTTATAAGAAACAAGGAGTAAGTATTTAATGGACACAGAGTTTTAGTTTGGGAAGATAAAAAGTTCTAGAGATGGAAGGTGGTGATAGTTGCACAGCAATGTGAAAGTATTTAATACTACAGAACTATACATTTAAAAATGGTTTAATGGTAAATTTTATGTTCTCTGTATTTACCATAATTTTTAAAAAATCCTTTAAAAAAGCAAATACAGAACAGCATGACTGTGATTTCGTTTTTGTACATGTATATGTGTAAACATGCTTTGTAAATTTTTTTTGTCCTTTATCTTAACTAACCTTTAGACTTCCCAGAAAGGCTCCAGACTCCTGGATGTGCTGATGCTGAGTCCTGCAGCTCCCAGCTCCAGGCACATGCTGTCAGCGTTTCAACTAATTCCTAGCACCTGTTTTCCAACTTCTCACATTCAGAGCTTGTTACAGCCACAGTTTCCCCATCCCTACCTTAAGGGTCACTGCAGACTCACCAAGCTCCAAAACATGCTTCAACATGAAAAAAAAGATGCAGGAAAATGCCTCCTGCACTCCACCCACTCCCCAACCCCCTCACCTGGCGGTAAGCTATAGTGTGGAAATGTCCACATTGGTCAAACAAATGAGACCCTGCCAAGAAGAGGGGAAAGAAAACCTCTGCTGCTACAGAATACACAGTACATGGCAAAAGCTAAAGTAGTTCTGGCTTCTCAAGTGTCTTAAAATTAAAATATGTAAAAGACAATGTGGCAACAGTCCAGCAAGTACAAATGAGATCTCTGTGGGTGGGAAATCAAAGCTTAAAGCACAGTTCAGAGATCTGTAAAACCAGCAAATGGTTTAAGGTGTTTTTCCTTCTATTTAAGCATAAATCCAGGTAAGAAAATGACCTATAGGAAGCTTATTTACTTGAGAAAGTCTGTCACCTAGGATAGTTTCATGGCCCCAGCCTAGCTTCACAGCAACCTCAAATTCCGGGGTTCAAGTGATCCTCCCGCCTCAACCACCAGAGTGGCTGGGACTACAGGTGCCCATCACAACTCCAAGCTAATTTTTCTATTTTTAGTGGAGATGGGGGTCTCACTCTTGCTCAGGCTGTTTGAATTCCTGAGCTCAAGGGATCCTCCCCCCTTGACTTCCCAGAGTATTAGGATCACAGGCATCCACGCTGGCCCTGAGGTTTATTTCAATAAACCTCATCTGAAGAAACACATTACTGAAACTAGAGATGCTCAGAGTAAAGCTCTGCTCTCTCGTTACTGATCTTTTGAAGTTGCTGTAGTTTTTCTGACCCAGTGGAGGGGTTCTAAGACCTCCTCTCTAGAAGGAAAGGAAAACTCACTGGTTGTATGCACATTTAGCAAGAGAAAGTGCTGCCCACGAGATGGGTGAAAGGGCAAGGGTGGGAATGTTAAATAAAATCCAGACAGCACAATCCTGATGGATAATTTTCTCTACCCCTGCAGGAAACAGAACCACCAGAACTGAAGTTACCATTCCTACCACCAAATTTCCATTAGCTTTCTTAAAAATCAAGAGCTCAATGTTCTCACCATACAAACTGGCACAGAGCACTGGAGTCCAGGAAGACATTCCCTCCCATGACATTTTCCCTTTTCATAATGGCACTGGCCATCACCAGATCAAGGAAAAACCCCAGGGGCAGAGTTTTTTTTTTTTTTAATTGCTACTACTGAATAACTTTATCAGTCAATACTTCACAGTAATTTAATATATAACCTAAAGACTCAATATAAAATGGATAAGTACCCTGATATTTAAAAATCTGCCTAAACTGTATAATAACCATCTAGAAATCTGCTTTTTCTATTAATATAAGGGTTCTTCAAGTCTTTGTTAAGTCCTACTAAAACTCCCCAAGACTAGAACTAGAACTCCCCAAGTACACACTACAGTGAGCATTCAAGAACTACTTTTTAGAGTATATTTTAGAGTGCTTGTAAATATTGCTCTTGAAAGATCCCCAATTTGTGCACTTCCCTTTCAGGTAGGATTATGTTCTCAAAGAGTGGTCAGTGGGATTAAAACTGTTTTCATAATAATGCTAAGATATTCCTGAGAAGCTACTGCAGCCTTTTGCACTTATTGACACACTGATAGTACAAAAATAATAGTCGTACATCTGCTAGCCTCTCAGCACTAATTGAGGCAGTGGTAGTGTAATCGAATTCTCCTTACTTCCATGAACTCGCAGGAAAAGAATGATAATTTCACCTTGAAGTGTCTTTGATGAAATGATACAACCACTCTGGAAAAATCTTAAAGGGATTTTTAAAAAGGGAAACAGGCAATTATGTGTACTGTACAACCTGGCAATGCACACTCTTGGACGTACATTCCAGGTAACAAAAACATTATGTTCACATAAAACATGTCTATAGGCCAAACATGGTGACTCAAACCTATTAATCCCAGCACTTTGGGAAGCTGAAGCAGGACAATTGCCTGTGGCCAGGAGTTTGAGACCAGCCTAAGTGACCTAAGAGAAACTTTGTTTCTACAAAAAAATATAAAAATATAAAAAATCTGGGAGGCATGGTGTCAAATGCCTGAAGTCCTAGCTACTTGGGAGGCTAACACAGGTAGATTATGTGAGCCCAGGCATTGGAAGTTACAGTGAGCTATGATTGCACATAGCACTCCAGCCTGGGCGATAAAGCGAGACCTTGTCTCAAAAAACTAAATTAAATTAAAATGGGAAAAGCCCTGTCTATAAATGTTCACAGTAGCTTTCCTTTCAATAGCCCAAAACTAGAAATATATGTCCTTCACTAGGTAACCAGTTAGCTAAACTGCTGTACATCCACTCCATGGAGTACTTAGCAAAAAAAAAAAAAAAAAAGGAACTACAATACACACAAAATATTGTATGATTCCATTTATACGAAGTATTTAGGGTAGTCAAAATCGTAGAGACATCTACGGGAGGAGCTCAAACAGCCGGAGCAAGAGAGAGACCCCCATCTCTACTAAAAATGGAAAAATAAGCTAGGAGTTGTGTTGGGCACCTGTAGTCCCAGCTCCTCAGGAAGCTGAGGCAGTAAGATCACTTTAACCCAGGAGTCGGGGAGGTAGGAAGGAGTTGTTTAATGGGTACAGAGGCAACCTCAAATTCTTGGGCTCAAACAATCCTCTTGTGTTATTTCTTATGTGCTATACAGATAGTTGAAGGTTAATTAGCAGTATAACTATAAATAGTAATGCTGCCAGTCTCCTTCAGACAAGAAACTTTATATAGAAAGTGGTTAAATAACAGGTCTTTATCTACAAAAGATGTGACCATTTAGGTTTTTTGTTTTGGGAAACTAGGATTTTAAAAGGTATGTATGAGGGGTAGTATAATCCATGTATAATGGTTCACAGAAGCCTTTGGAGTTGATAGCCTGGAATTCTAATTCCAGCTTCAGCAATGCTCTGATTCTCTGAGCTTCAATTTTTTTCTTGGAATAAAATGGGCATGAATTCTGCTTGCCATGACTGTTACGACATTGCATATAAAAAGTGCTATGTAAATAGTGGCTGTTATTAACCCTGTGTTTTCTATGCAGATAAAAATTAAAAAAAAAAAGAAAAATTATGGAAAAGGAAAAGAACGAGGCATTTATCCCTTTTTGCGTTTAGGAACGAGTGGTGAGGAAAGTGCTCCGAGTGTGATGTAGTTGGGGGGGGAGATGGGCTGGGGGTTCTCCAGTTACACATACCAGCACTGAGTTCTAACTGCTGACATAATAAGACCTGATGGGATGGGACAAGAAAAAAAAGATCTGAAAAATCAATAGGAATCTCTAGTTACACTTGGGAACGTGCTCTGTGCTATCGTGAATTCCAATGCACTTTCTCCTTATTTTTGGACTATTAACATTTTTCCAACTTGTGTTCGTTGAACACTTCCTATCGCCTCAGAGTTGAATGAATTGATATATTAAATACAGGTATACAGGTCTAGTTAAAGATAGAATTACAATGCAAAGTTACAAATTCCATCTCATTCTAGGTCAAAGAGTTTCTCATTTTATTAGATTGATACGTGATCAATCTCATGGCTATTGTGCTGTAAGATAGTACTTACTTTTTTTTTTTTAATCTGTTGATCTTCTTTATTGCTTAAATGACGAAAAGTACTAAAACGTACAGACGGTGATAAACACAAATCCTCTATACGGATCTTTGTTTCATATGCTATTAAAAATGAAAAGAAATAAACATAAATAAAATAGAAGTCCCAGACAGAAGTTGGGACTGTCCCAGAGAGTCCCAGAATAGAAGTTCCCAGACAGTACTTACATTAAATTTCAATTAGCCCAAATTTTTAAAAGGGAAAGATGGCCAATATTTGAATATTTTTCAAGAAAACAGCAACGAAAATTTGGTAATTTGACTAAGAAGAGTTTCTAAAGGTTTTACATATGTATCAACCATATGAATATAATATAAAATGGTTACTATATATTATGACTCTTTTGAAAAATTAATTACAGCTCCTTTCAACCTTTGTTACTAACTGCATAACAACAAAAATAAAAGTGAATATAAAAATATCTTCAGAAAATAATTTTGTAATGTAACCAGTTTGTTGACAAAAAGTAGCAAAAATAAAATAACATTAAAGTATAATTTAAGATATTATTCATTATAACACGAAGAATAAAATAACTCTTTATGAGTTTATGCTTGGATAAATTAACAATATTTAAATATATGAATTAATAATAGAGAAGAGATATCTCTTAAGAAAAAATTGGAATAAATGAATGCATAAGTAATGAGATAAATGGAGCCACATTAGGTGGGCACAGTCATATTCACTGTAGGCTTGATCCACTGATGACTACTAAAATTTCTGGATAAAATTTTAGAGACAAATGAGATAGTTGTACAACCTAGACAATCTCCATCTGAATATTTATTATTTTTGCTATGGTGATTTTAACATACATTGAACGTTCTTTGATTATTCTCAAAGCTCAAAGGTGGAGCTGAAGTTCTTCTCCTTGAGTGCTGGTGGGATAGAGGAACTGGGGTGTCATGAATTGTGTACGGAAAGGGGAAAGAGGTAAATTTACAGTGCAGAAGATTTGTGGACATCACTTCAATCAAGTGACCAAGATCAATATGTAAATATAGATGATGAGACAGATCGATGCTGGGCGTCCTGAGAAAGGATGTGAGGAGAAAGGCCCATTGCCTCTCTGATATTTATACTTCAAATACATAACTTTCGTGTAATCATGGAAAATTGAAAAACTCAATATAGAGACAGTCTAAAAGATATCTGACCCGTTTTAAAAAGTGTTTCATCATGAAATGCAGAGAAAGACTGAGTTACTGGTACAGATTACAAGAAACAGAGAAATCATGTCAACTAGATGTAGTGTGGTGTCCTGGACAGGATTCCAGAACTGCCAGTCAGTGAAAACCAGAGAGGTCAGAGTAAACTCTGTAGTTTAGCTGATAGGATTGCACCAGTATCTACATATTTTGCTTATCACACCATGCCTACGTAAGATTTTAAAATCAGGGGAAATGGAGTGAATGATATTTAAAACTCTCTTACCATTTCTGGTCTTTTGTAACTTTAACACTTCAAAGTAAAAAAGTTTATAAAAGAATATTCAGAATCATTGATATTTTATATGAAAAAATACTTAATTCTATAGTTGCATGGATATTCTTATTTTTCTGCTGTATTTTCCTATATCCTGCCTTGTTCTCCCATCACAGAGCTTATTTATTATGATTGTCTGGTTCATGCCTTCTTTGTGGTGATGTACAATGTCTTGTACAATTTCTGATTCATAAACGCACTCTGTATGCATTTAATGAAGTTTTAACTGTGAGCATATGAAATCCATTTCTAAGTAATTAGAAAGAATTCATATTAAGTTTATTACATTTTATGTTGTACTAAATATTAAATTTCTTTCATTTAATCCAGAGGAATAAGAAGAGAAATTATGAAAAAGTAAAATGCACTCCCTTAGTTTACTAAGTTGACTCAAATTCATTTTTCATAATGTGTTTCACATAAAAAATAATTTGAGAAAGGTGTTTCTTGTAATTTAATAAACTAAGATCTTTAGTTTTTCATAATTTCTAATTATTTTATAAAGTACACACTGCACACACTGTCTTAGAAACTATGTATCACAAACTTACTATTTCAACATCATAATAAACTTTCATATTTTTTTTTCTCAATTTGAAGAAAACTAATCAAAGTCTTTCAATATCAATCCTTAATCCTCTAGGCACTTCTAACAACTCATTATATTGTAACATTGAAATTTTAATTATTTCCGAACCTATTGAGTCCTGTTAAGATGATTTTTATAAAAACCACACGACAATGTACCAATCGTCCTGAGGACGGAGGTTCATTAGTTTGAGTGAAATTGTTTAACGGAATACTGACTCTTGCCTCGAAGGGAATCTCACAAAAGAGGTAAGGAAATTTCTACATATATTTCTAATTTCTAAGAAAATTATATGCAATTATAACAAAATATTAAATTTATTTCATAAATAATAAACTTTCATATTTTCTATACTTTTTGAAATTCTATGTATACATTTTTAAGTACAGGTAATAGCTCTGTCATATCATCAATAGTGTTCTATATTCCAGGGACTATACTTCCATCATGTATTGTTATATTCTTGGAATACACTGTTTATGACATATATGTGGTTATTTATAATGGAGATAGATTTTCAAACAATGTAAAAAATTGATTTATGTAAAGGAAAGCCTTCATTTTAATTTGCATGAAAATATAGAAAAGCAAAAATTTATGAGACGCACATATATTAGTTTTCTAATACTTATAAAACACACATTGATGATGATAATGATTTTGATGATTATGGTGATGATGATTTTAAAATGCAGTAATGATAGCTAACCTTGATTTCTGAGTTGTGAAATATTCAAACACGTAGGAGATAAAAGATTGCTTTTCTCTCTCTTTGGTGGATGAAAAAGAGCAAAATGCAGTAATTTTTCTGAATTCATAAAACAAAGATTCAAACTTATCCTAGAATTTGGTTCTAGAAAAGTCTGCCTGATATTCCAGGCGTGTGTATTTTATACAACACCGTATTTTCTACATCAGTTTTTACCGAAGGTAATGCAGATACACTCCCCTAGCATAGAATATCTAGTCAATAAATATTTGTTGATGAACCAATGACCCAGTGAGACACCTTCTTGACTTTATGGCAATATTGATTATGCTAATTAGAGCAAATCCTATAGAGGATTGTTAAAAGGGGATTCTTGATGAGAGGTACAAATCTCAATGCAGGGATTTTGAGGTTGCAGACATTCAATCAGTACTATCTTCAGGCTGGAAAAAATTTCCTTATGGCAAAGAAAAACAAGATAGAGTCATGAACTAAAACTTTCTCACTATTGGAAGAAGTTATTATCTTACTGTATTCAGGCATTTACTTTCCTCTTACTTAAAAAAAGTGTTGAGTATCTATTTTGTACAAATAGTTGAGAAATAACTTTTGCATGTTGTATCAGTATGTAGGGGAAAAGACTTTATTTGAAGAACCAGATAGAGTCTAGTACATTTCCACTGGTAACACCTATGCTCCATAAAGGTTTAGCGGCCTTGACATTTTATAAAAATATGGAAGCTTTTTATAGATTTGAAAATGGGTTCCTAGTCCCATATCCTTACAAAGCATACCCAGGAAACTTTCCAGATAGTATAGTCGGCTCAGTGAATTTATCTGCCTATTCCCTTATTCTTGTAACAAGTTTGTTTCTCCCATGGACATTGATAAAAAATGGCAACTTACTAAAACAAAACAAAACAAAACAAACAAACAAAAATACCTTGTGTTATGATGGATCCCTGTAAAAAAAAAAGGTCAAAGTACAGTAGTAAAATTTGCTTGTTAGAAAGTAAAGATTAGCTAGTAGCAAACTTGTAAGAGCAAGATCATAAATTCTGAGCAATCATTCCTTTATCACATGTTGTGATGAATTTCTCTGCTATAATGGTTTTCAATAATTCTTTCATCTTTCCCCAGGAGCAAAGCCTAGAAGAAAGGCAGAGAAGAGAGAGTAAGTTCAATTCCCTTATATCTGACAGCAGTGTGATGAGGCAGCGTGATTCTGGAGAAAGTACATAGGTTCAAAGTCAGATATACCAGTCTCTGAATCCTACGTGAAGTCACTGCCTTAAACAACATTGTTTTTTTCTTAATTTCAGGTTATTGTCAGGGTACAAACAACCTGGTCACAATATTTGAATTTGTTAGGTATAGTCCCTCTTGTAGTTGTGTCCTGTACCCAAAAGGTGTGCCATAAACCCCTACGTTGTGCCCATTAAGTGAAAACACCCTAAATCCTCCTCCCATCCCCCTCTCTTGTTCCTTCTTCCCCCAACTTGTATTGGAATGAGTTTTTCTCCTATGTGTATATGAATTAGATCATCTACTGGCTTCATAATAGTATTGGGTGCATTGGACACTGGCTTTGCCATTCTCATGATCCTTTCTGAAAAGAATGTGTTTCTACCCCATCCAGGTTAATACAAAAATGTAAAGTCCCCATCTTTTCTTACGGCTAAATAATACTCTATGGTATCCGTATGCCACAGTTTGTTTATCCATTCCTGAGTTGATGGGCGTTTAGGTTGCTTCCACATCTTAGTGGTTGTAAATGGATCTGCAATAAATAATCTAGTGCATATGTCTTCATGATAAAAGGATTTTTTTTTTCCTTCTGGATAGATGCCTAGTAGTGGGATTGCAGAGTCAAATGGGAGGTCTAATTTGAGTTCTTTGAGGATTCTTCATCCTTCTTTCCAAAGAGGATGTCTTAGTTTGCAGTCCTACCCACAGTGTAAAAGTGCTCCCCTCTCTTGGCTTAAGCAAAATTCTTGTTAAGTTTCCGAAACTATTGCAAATCATTCTAATTGCAAGAACATAATGTTTTTCAAAGAAATAGAAAATTTTGTACAGTAAAGAAGCAAAAAGTGACCCAAAAAAGCAGATACAATTTTATAACGTCCGTTCATTTATCTCCCATTGATCTAAAATAGTTCGTTCTCAATTTTCACATGTCTCATGAATTGTTGAGCAAGAGCATACAGTTGATTACACTTGTTTCTGCACTTACTTATCCATCTGCAGTTAGGTGAATAAAAGTTTAAATTTACTTCACATCGAATGCAAACATGCCTTCTGGAGTTCTTTTAAAATGAAGTGCATAGTCTATGAAAACTCTCTAAAAGAAGCTTACTGCATTTGCTGTATCAGCTGTTCAGAAAATAAGTCTCCCCTTATGTATTAAAAATTACCCAAATTAATATCATCCATTTCAACTATTACATTATTTCAGTACTGACAGCAGTGCGTTCATGCCTCACGGTATCAATCCCCCTTTTTTCCTTTGGGCTGCTGTAACAGAATACCATAGCAGGAATGGAGAACAAACTACCGAAATTTGTTTTCCTTAGTTATGGAGTCAGTGAAAGCCAAGATGCTAATGATGGCAGTGTTGGAGTTGCCTCTTTCCTGGTTTATAGATGGCTGTCTTTCCTTTGTGTCCTCCAATGTGAGATCAGAATAAGCTTCCTAAAGTTACATTTTTAAGGCCACTTGTCCCAGTCATGAAGGCTCTACCCCATGATCTAATTACCTGCAAAGACTCTGCCACTCAGCACCATCACATGGGGACTGGGTTTCCACCGACTAATTTCAGGGAGATACATCCAGTCTATCGCATTTCTATACGATATGACTTTGACTCTCTTTTTATTTAAGGTAAAATTTGATTCTTTATCACTTAACTATGGCACTGGCTTTTGACTTTTTTTTTTTTTATTAAGTCATAGCTGTATGCATTAATGCCGTCATGGGGTACAATGTGCTGGTTTTATATATAATTTGAAATATTTTCGCCAAACTGGTTAACATAGCCTTCATGGCATTTTCTTAGTTATTGTGTTAAGACATTTATATTCTACATTTAGGAAGATTCACATGTACCCTTGTAAGATGAACCATAGGTGTGGTCCCACAAATCACCCTAGCTCCACCCATTCTACCCCCTCCTCTTCCCTCCCTCTCCCCTTTCCTCATATTCTTGGGCTGTAATTGGGCTATAGCATTCATATGAAAGCTATAAATTAGTTTCATGTAAGAATGAGTACATTGGATATTTTTTCTTCCATTCTTGAGATACTTTGCTAAGAAGAATATGTTCCAGCTCCATCCATGTAAACATGAAGGAGATAAAGTCTCCATCTTTCTTTAAAGCTGCATAATATTCCATGGTATACATATACCACGATTCATTGATCCATTTGTGGGTCGATGGGCACTTGGGCTTCTTCCATGATTTAGCAATTATGAATTGGGCTGCAATAAACATTCTGGTACAAATATCTTTGCTGTAGTGTGATTTTTGATCTTCTGGATATATACCTAGTAGAGGAATTGTAGAATCAAATGGCAGGTCTATTTTTAGTTCTCTAAGTGTTCTCCAAACATCTTTCCAAAAGGAATGTATTAGTTTGCATTCCCACCAGCAATGTAGAAGTGTTCCCTTTTCTCCACATCCATGCCAGCATCTCTGGTTTGGGGATTTTGTGATGTGGGTTAATCTTACTGGAGTTAGGTGATATCTCAAAGTAGTTTTGATTTGCATTTCTCTGATGATTAAGGATGATGAGCATTTTTTCATATGTCTGTAGGCCATGCACCTGTCTTCTTTAGAGAAGTTTTTCTTTAAGTCCCTTGCCCACCCTGAGATGGGATCACTTGTTCTTTTCTTGCTAATACTATTGAGTTCTCTGTGGATTCTGGCTATTAAACCTTTGTCAGAGACATAACCTGCAAATATCTTCTTCCATTCTGAGGGCTGTCTGCTTGCTTTACTTACTGTGCTCTTGGCTGTGCAGAAGCTTTTTAGTTTGATGAGGTCCCAGTAGTGTATTTTTGATGTTGCTTCAATTGCCTGTGGGGTCCTCATAAAATTTTCGCCCAGGCCAATTTCTTCAAGTGTTTTCCCTGCACTTTCTTCTAGTATTTTTATACTTTCATATCTTAAGTTTAAATCTTTAATCCAGTGAGAGTCTGTCTTAGTTAATGGTGAAAGGTGTGGGTCCAGTTTCAGTCTTCTACAGGTCACCAGCCAGTTAGCCCAGCACCGTTTGTTAAATAGGAAATCTTTTCCCCATTCAATATTTTTATTGGCTTGTTAAAGATCAAATAATGGTAAGTAGCTGGGTTCATCTCTTGGTTCTCTATTCTGTTCCATACATCTACCTCTCTGTTTTTGTGCCAGTAGCATACTGTTTTGATCACTATCGATTTATACTATAGTGTGAGGTCTGGTAGCACGATTCCTCCTGCTCTGTTTGGGAAATGACATTTAAGAGATGATGTTCACAGCATTAAGTGAAGTTTATAAGCAATCCTTCAAAATCTCTGGGGCGGGGGGGGCAGTCCTCCAGGCAGAGAGACCAGCAGATGTGAAGGTGGGGTAATTCTTGAACTGTATTTGTTGAAGTGAATTTTGCCTCTGTGAACATGGCTGTCTATATATTTTTTTTGAGAATTTACCATGTCTGGGGTTTTCAATAAAAGTTGAACTCTGGAGAATGGTTGGGGAAGGTAGGGAGAGAATCTTGGAAAATGGAAAATGGAAGGAAGACCCTTGGGATGACAGAAGAGATCTTTAAATGGCTCCGTGTCTCCATGGTCTCATTTTGGAATGCGGCTATCTCAGAGTGTTTTCCGGAAGGCAGTGTGATATTTTAGGCAGGTAATTCATAGTTTGAGGTGGGTGGGGAAGCAGTCCTGTGTGTTGTAGGATGTTCAGCAAAATCCCTGGTATTTGTACCATTCTCCCATTTGTAACAATCCAAGATATTTCCAGGTAATGCCTAATTCTCCTGGAGTACAAGATTGCCCCCAGTTCAAAACCACTGCTTTACCTGCACGTGGAACAAATATTTGGAATTTCTTCCCTGCAGAAATGTTCCCAAGGGAAAAATTTAATCAACACCTTATTCAGATTTGACTGGGAGGAAGCTGTCTGCATCGAGTGGCAGTGTGCTTTTCACGTGTCACCTCACTCAATCCTCACGGCCACCTGATGAAGGCAGCATCATCAGTGCTATTTTGTATGTGGGAAAACTGAGGCTTCTGAAGATTGAGCGACGCATCCAGGGTTGCACAGCGTGCAAACGACAGAGCCAGGATTCAAATCCAGGTTTGCCTGACTCCAAAGACCATGAAAGCTCTAGATCCAATACAGTAGACACTAGCCACACACGGCTATTTAAATTTAATTGCAATAAAATAAAATAAAAATGTTGTTGCTCTAGCCAGATTTCAGCAGTGACATGTGACTAGTGAGTAACGTACTTGATGGTACAGATCTGGCTCGTTTTCATCATTGCAGCAAAATCCACGGCACAGCACTGCTCTGGACCACCCCGCCCAGGAGGAGGTGCAGATATGAGGTCAGTGGATAGATAGAGCCTTAATCTCCTGCTGCCATTCTTCAAGTGTCAGGACAAGCTGTACTTTCCTCATCCTTACTTCACTGGCACCACCACTAGTCTCCCTTGTCCCCCAGCTTTTTCCTCCTTGGAGAGCTCCTGCTTAGCACCCACTGTACTTTGAAGCCTCTGCAGAGACGGTAGACACTACCGCCACTGCAGTGAGGACAGTGGATGTCCCCACTGGCTGCACAATCTGGTCATGGGCAGCCTTTCTGCAGGAAATGCTGGTAGGGGGCCACACACCATTCTTAGAGCAAGAGATGAGCCTGGCTGGAAGTCATCAGGAAGTCTATTTTTAGTTCTATGTAGGCAGAGGACCGCCCTCTGAGCTCACCAAGGGCTTCTCCCTCCTGTGAGCATGAAAAAGGTGGGAAGGAAAGACATGGCCTTATCAAGTCCAAACAGAGAATTGATGTAAACAAAATTTTTTTTAACGAGGCCATCTTCCCAAATGTGAACTGAGTGGTTCCACAGCTTGGAGATGGTGAGCTCAGTATGGCACAGTGCACCCCAGGAGACAAGTTCCAGATGCCAAGTACAGTCTCTTAGCGCTAATACCCATCCTGGCTCAGGAGGGCCCCAGGCACGGGGTGGGGGGGGGCGGGGAGGGAAGGACAGTGAGTTATAGGTGCTGCTCGAAGTTTGACTGTATTTCTTACCTCTTGTCTCAGAAGAACTCTTACTGTTATTCCCGCCCCCTGCAATTGTATCTTCACTACTTGGAAAAACCAACAGTGCAGCTCCATGTTTGCATTTTAAGAGAACAGAACCTGGCCTTCCCAGGACTGATCAGTCCAGTGCAAGGATGAAGCCAAGGTGCTGATGGGGTGTCATGTGAGAAACTGGTAACTTCCAAGTATATTAACAGACAAACTCTCCCAGGGGCCAGGAACAAGGATGTTTGCATTAGGATGCCCAAGTCACACAGTTTATTGAATCAATTTAAA
>CAUYQV010056081.1:0-11838 GCA_963574575.1 Galagoides demidoff | reverse complement strand
TGTACTCGTACCCTTCTTCCTTTTTGCTTTCTGTACCCCATAAAAACGCCCTTCACCCTGGGTTCGAGGCTCTACCTTGCTTGGTGTGTGCACCAGGAGAGACCAAACCCGGGTTTGAATAAACCTCACCTCTTGCCTTTTACATCGGAGTTTGTCTCGGATTTGTCTGGTGGGGATATTTGGGAGAATTTTCGGGCACAACATTTCCTCTCCTCTAATACAACTGAGCAGGATGAGGGTGGGAACTTGTCTGCTTGCTCTTCACACCTTATAAGCCCAGCCCTGGGACCAGGCAGATACTCACAGAAGCCTTTGTTTACAAGAACCTCCTCACGAGGGCCAGGGTGGCCTTGTAGGTAGGGTCCAAACCAACCCTAAAAACGCCCAGCCCACAGGCCCCAGGAAGGCAGTGCTCCACATCCTGATGTTTCCTGCCAACACAGCACCCAGGAGGGCCACACCCCAGCCTCAGAGTAAGGGCACCTTCTTGGGCAGGGGACAGGGCAGAGCTGCTCCATCAATTGCCTCACCACTGGGAGAAAGACCCGCCACTGTCTCAGAGAGAGGCCTGCCTTGAGTGGAGGGAGAAATGTTTGTGGTATTGAATGGAACAAGCTGTAAAATGCTGGCTATTTGTTACTCTGGCTGCAGAGAGGTCAGCACCCCTCTGGGGACAATTTGCAGGCAAATTATCTCAGGACAAGGCCTGTTTCCTCTAATGAAGCTTTTCCCCTTGGCAGCTCTGCACCCAAGAGTGTGAGGAGGCAATGCTCAAAGGCAGTCCCAGAGGCCTGCAGTGAGGCAGCGCACGGCTTTCCACCCACCCAAGGCAGAGGGACAGTCACCGTGACCTTCTGAGCCCAGGAATTCTGAGCAAAGCACCTCTTCCAAGGCCCCTCTGGGGAGGAATGAAGGAAGGGAGCAGGGAGTCATGCCGAGTTATATAACCACCTTTCTTGGAGTCAGAGGCCCTGGCATGTCACAGCCCAGTGGGGGTGGGGGCGTCTTTCTTCCCTTCTTCACTGCTTCACTCCAGATCTGGCAGACCCTGGACAGGCCCTGTGTTCCAAGTGCCCAGGCTCCACACAGCCACTTCCTGCTAGGGGTTGGGAACCAGGAAGGCTGTTGTTCTCTGAGTGTGTGAAACAGTGGCCTGCTGGCTTCCTTGGCAGGAAACCAGGCTCTGGGCTCTGCACCCGGGGGTGAAGGGTAAGGGAGAGGGGACTGAGGCCAGGGTGCCAAGGGCTCTCTCTCCACAACCTGGCTTTCTGCTCCCCAATCTCGTCCCACTCCCTCCTCATCTGCCATGGATGAGGGACTGAAAGAAAGGGGACCTAGCTGCCCCAGCACCAGCCCTGGGCAATCTCACTTCCCTTCCAGGCCATCCTCAGAGCTCCTCCTCTCACTGGCACGGGCTCCACCCTACCCCACCCCCGCATCTAGCTGTGTGCACAACTCTGGACAGGAGGGAGGAGGAAGGGAGGGGTGGGAGACAGGAGAGGGAGGAGCAAAGACAAGCTGAGATCCAGGGTTAGTCTTGAATAACAGTAAGTTTTTATCAAATCCTTACCCTTTCTGCCACTGCAAAGCCATGCTGTAGGTGACAATGTTAGACCTATTTCCCGAGTGAGAAAACCGAAGCCAAGACCTATGCTGAAGGCCATGGAGCTAGCAACTGAGCAGTAGAGCTAGACTGCAAAGCCATCTGAGCCTGACTGATACACGGAGAAACTGAGGCATGATGAGGAAAAGCAGCTTACCCCCGGTGACATAAGGGTGGTGAAGAAGCGGGGTCCATGCCTCCCTGGCCAGAGCCCCTGCTTTCCATTCATCCCGCATGGCTGTTCCCCACAGACAGCCCCTCTCCTGCTCCCTACCCTCTCTGCTTCTTGCTTCCCTTCCCCTTTGCCCCTGCAGACCCATCTCTGAGCCTCCCCTTCCACCGTTCCTCCCAGGCTCACCACCCCAGCCCCACCACCCCAGCCCACCCTCGTCTCATGGCTCCTCTGGGCCAAGGAGCAATTCTTGGGTGGTTTAATTAGCTGATTATGACCACAGCCTGCTGGATCCAGTGCCCAGAAGTCTGTCCCCAGTAATTAGGTGGGTTCTGTGTACTTGCCCAGTGGGGAGCCGATGGGGAGCTCTATGCTCTGCCAGCCAAGGGAGTTCTCTCCAGCTGCATAAAGAGCTCCTTGATCACTAGTAGGTCACTGGAAGCCAAGGTCCCCTCCTCAGGCCAGGTCAAACCACACTAGATAGACTAGAGCCAAACCCGGATATCCATCCTAAAGAGGGACTCCCTACATCCCCAAGCCACTGCCCACACCCGGGAAAGTCTCACGAAATGTCTGAGCATACAGATGATGAATGGAGCCCACCCAGCTCGGGCACCTATTTAGGAAGTAGGACTGGAAGAAGTAGACAGAGCTAGATAGCATTTAAGATAAAGGAGCAAAGGCCCAGAGGCTGCAGTGAGCTACCAATCCACTTGCCAGGTAGCTCTGGTCATTAGAAACACACTCTCCCACTGGAAAACAGCAAAGTAAAACCATCATCCAGTGACCTCTGCCCTTCAGGTCACAAAGAATAATCCAATTCCTATGAGTCTAGGCTACTTTTAGATATTTTGAAATCAGCACTGATATCCCAATTGTCTTTACCAACCACAGGGCCCACTCTCCGCATGTACCTACTCCCAGTGAAAAGCCTATGTTCAGCTTCCTTGACTAAATAAATATTTATGGAGCTCAGTGCCATGCCAGGTCTACACAGGTGCTGGGGACAAGCAGATTCAGGCCAGGTACCCTTGAGAAGTTCTTGACCTCACAAGAGGACATCACAAGTGTGCAAATAACCAGGACCCAAGAAAGAGGGAGGGACAAGTGCTGAGGGAGGGAGAATGTGGTAAAAATATCACAAAGCACTTAGAGATCAGTGAAGGCTTCTGGAGGAAGAGGCACAGGTGATCTAGGCCTTGAAGAATAGGAAGAGCATTGTTAGGCAATCAAGTACTAAGAGCCATCAATAATACAGGCTTCTATAGAAGCTTTAGGGGCCTCGAAAAGTGAATCAAACATGGTCCTTCCCTGGGGAAGCTTACAGCCAGATGAGGGAGGTAGGTCCAGTGAGAGGTCATCTATGTGCTAAGACGTAACACTGATTCTGTGCTAGGGACTTTCTGTGCTTTACCTGCTTTAATTCATTCAGTCCTCATAACAACCTACTATCCTGTTTTACAGATGAAGGAGTTGCAGCAGACCAGGGCTAAATAATCAGGGACGTTACCCAGCTAGTAAGTATCAGAGGTGGGATTTGAAACCAGGAAATCTGGTTCTCCCAGAGCCTAATCTCACAGCCAAGTTGATTCTGATCTATGCTAATCAGATCTTGGAGGGGGCTGTGTGCCCCAGAACAGCCTGGAGACTCAGAGAAGGCTTCCTGGAGGGTGATCCCAAGCTGGGCCTTGAAAGGAAGAGAAAGAAGGGTGTCAGCGAGGAGGGAACAGCCTGAGAAGAGTCAAATGAAACCTTCAAGGACCTATCAGTTACTCCAGGAGATGGGACCTGAGAGGTGGAACAAGGTTCAAGGGCCTGATCCCATGGGAGACAGCAGTCTTCAAGCAGGAGCCAACTACTTCCTCTTCCTCAGCACCCACCATCCATCCCCACATGGGACATGCTCCCTGGTAGTCTCAGTCTCACTGGTTTGTGGCAGAGGACTGAGCTATCCAATCCCCTAGAACAAAGGACACCCCCTTCCTAACTACTCACTAGCAGAACACAGGAGAAGGGCCTCACATGTGGCTGATTTAATTTTCTTTTTTTTTTTTTTTTTGAGACAGAGCTTCAAGCTATGGCCCTGGGTAGAGTGCTGTGACATCTCAGCTCATAGCAACCTCCAACTCCTGAGCTCAAGTGATTCTTCTGCCTCCACCTCCCAAGTAGCTGGGACTACAGGTGTCTGCCACAACGCCCAGCTATTTTTGGATTGCAGTCATCATTGATGTTTGGGAGGCCAGGGCTGGATTTGAACCAAGAGCTCAGGTGTATGTGGTTGGCACCGTAGCCACTTGAGCCACAGGCGCCGAGCCTGATTTGATTTTCATGGGACTCCAAGACTAGAGAGAATGAATGTTGTGCCCAAGGTTACACAGCAATGAGTAAGCAGCAGATCACATGTCTGGGACCCTCCTGAGATGGTACATCCCAGTAGTCTACACCAAACACCCTTCCCTGGCCCTTTGCCCAAACTTGTCTATGCCCATTGATCACAAGGCTGGGGGAAGGGGTGACACTGCAAAGAATCAAGTGGGTTGTCGTGGGACCAAAGGTCTAGGGTCAGCATGAACAGTACCTCTTGCCTTATCTGGGCCCATGCATGGCTTGGTGAACCACTGACAGCCCAGACATTAAGTCCAGTCTCCTGCTGACCTGACATCAGGGACAGTGCCCCGCCTTACTAAAATTTCTTTAAATTAAGAGAGGGAGATCCATGGCTCAGCTTAGCCCCAAACCAGCCCCAGGCAGAGAGAAAGCTGCTCTGCTCCATCAATTGTCACACAGAACTCTGAGGACCTATCTACCCAGTCTCTTGAGCCCTGGCCTCCCAAGGGCCTCATCTGGCACCAGGTCTCCTGGGAAGGAACAAGCAGTTTCTCTGAAGTAGGACTAAAGATGGGGCCAGTCCCAGGAAGGAGGAGCTGTGTCTCCTGAGAGATGACCCAGCCAAGGAACCCTGGCAGGGAAAGAGGGCTGGGAAAATGGAAGCCTTTGTTCCTCTCTCAAAACAGCTACCCTGGCCTGGCACAGTGGCTCAGGCCTGTAATCCTAGCACTCTGGGAGGCTGAGATGGGAGGATTTCTTGAGGCCAGAAGTTCAAGACCAACCTGAGTAAGAGTGAGATCCCATATCTACAAAAAATAGAAAATCAGCTGGGTGTAGTGGCATGTGCCTATAGTCCCAGCTATAAGCAATTCTTCTGCCTATCCTCAAGGGGCTGAGGCAGACTAATTGCTTAAGCCCAGGAGTTTGAAGTTGCCATGAGCTATGATGACTTCAGGCCACTGTACTCAGCAACAAAGGGAGACTCTGTTTCCAAAACAAAAAACCCACCCTGTCCCTCTATCCCATCCATTCTCCACCCCTTTACTAGGACTCAAATCCCCCCTAGGACGAGACCCATCCTGCACATGGGAGGGAGGAGAGGTGCCAGGAACCATCTGAGACAGGATACATGTTCCAATCCCAGGGTTCATACAAGGCCCCACTCCCAGGAGCCCTATACTAATAGGGGTGGTACATCCCACTTCCCAATCTGACAGCGGAGTCATGACTCCATCCCTCTCTTGAAGCACCTGGTCTAAAGTGGGAAATATTGCTTTCATTCTTAGGATTCCCTAATGGGAAAGATCTAATTTCAGCACTTAGAGAGTCCCTGGGCTGATAGAAGAAGAGAGGAAAGGGTTCAGTGCAGTTCAACAAACTTGTGCCAAACATCTCCATGAACCAGACCCAGCAGTGGATAATGGACCAACAACCAGGAAGCAGAAATAGCCCCAAACCACAAGGAGCTCCAGGTGGGGGAATGAAGACATCTGGGGTATGAATGAATAAGAAAGGACCTTGAAATGCACTCACTGCAGTACCCAACGCCTGCTAGCCAGGGCTGCCCCTTTCTCTAAGCCACACTCCTCATACTTCCACACCTGCACCCAGGATCTGCAACTTAGCATAGGCCCAGAGGTGGGGAACCTGCGGACTCTGGGCCACATGGGGCCATCTGAATCCTCGCATGCAGCCTTTTGACTGAAGCCAAATTTTACAGAAAAAGTCCATAGGCTCTTCCTTCTGTGGAGAAAATCCTCCCAGATCTGCCTAGGCCTTTCTCATACTCCAGCACTCACCTCAGGGGTCCTCTCCTCCAGGAAGCCTTCCCCAAGTCCCCCACCTGAGTCAGATGCCCCTGTTTTCTGGAGCCAGCACAGTGCATGCCTTCCCAGCTCAAACTTCACCAATGTCCCTCCACCTCTCAGCCTGAGACTTAAAGGACAACACAGGGCAGTGGTCTTCTGCCTCTGAACACTAGACAGAGGAAGGAGGGGGTGGGATAACCACTTCGGGTCCCCATGACCCTACTTCCCACTGCCCCCAACTTAGGATCTCACATCCTTCCTCCAAGAGGCTCAAAACAGGGTCCTCTCCCTTTCTCCTCTGCCCCCTGTATGTAGCTTTGTCCTCACCACTCCACTGTAACCTCATGTCACCAGCCCCTGCCCTCTAGCTAATTCTGAAGGCTCTTGCTCCAGCTCATCCTCTGTGGTTCCTTTCCTGCTTCTTTGGCTCCCAGAAAAGTCTCCCTTTGAATTTCCCTCTTCTCTCCATCCCTAGGCATTGATATTCTCCCCAGATACCCCTGGCAGTCCTCTCTTCATATCCACACTCCCCAAGTCAATTACCATCTCTACACCAAAGACTTTCAAACCCCTGCCTGACACCTTGATCCCTACCCCAAGAACCAGACCCGTCTATGCAGAAGCCTCTCTAAAGCTTCTTCAACTTCCAGCCTAAAGCAGACTTCCCTGCCTCCCCTGCCAAGCTGCTCCCAGCTCTGCAGACCTCACCCAGATGATCAGCATGGCCACTGTGACAGAAGCGAGGATGGCCAGTGGGGTGTGGTATCAGTTTACTGTTCTTCCACTCCCACCACCCCAAAGCATCAGAAGCCTTGGGAGTTGCAAACCCACAATTCTGAAGCCCTGAACCCAAGTCAGTGGGAAGCTTCAACCTCAGGTAAGAAGGCTCAAACCTGGAAGGAAGGGAGCCATAAAGAAGTATGAAGCCCAAAGATTGGCCTGGAATCAGGGATCAAAGACAGTGGGCCGGGCTTGATGCTACCACTCCCAGCAGCCCCAGGAGCAGCCGTGGCCAAAGCCACAGGACTTCCCCATGTTCCAGCCAAGATAGGTCACACAGGGCTTAACCGCCAAGAGAAATGACGGCCAAGGTTCACGGAGAGCTGGTGATTACACGTCCCCATCACAGCTACCCTCCGCTCCCTGAAAAAAAAGAAGAGTTCATAAACATCTTCAGGAAAGGAAATTCCATTCCATCTGATTGCCTCTCAGGAAGTCCCTCCTGTTGTCTAAATCTGATCCTTCATGTTGCGTGAGTTAGTGACAGCAGGGCCCAGAAAGGAAGCAAACTTGGGACTGGGGGGGTCTCTGGGGAGGCCAACTATAAACCAGACAAGGGCCCCTCCCTCCAGGCAAAAGTGTGGAGTTGCAGAGAGGGCTTTGTGGGCAAACAGGCCTGAGTTCACATGCTTACTGGCTGAATGGCAATGGACAAATGCTTAATCTTGCCTGGTCTATTTCCTCATCTGCAAAAGGGGAACAATAATACCTACAATACTAGATCTAGACTGGGAGAATCCAATGAGATTATGCATATAATCCTAACACATACCAGACACCCAACAAAGGTCCAGCAAAACTGATGGACCCCACCTGCTTCTCCATATGCATATTTCTCAGTTCCATTTTCGGCAGCCTTAGTTCAGAGTTAGTGGTCTCCCCACTTCCAGGCCTGCTCCTTCCATCCACCCTCCTTACTGCTGCCAAAAGCATCTCTCTGAAATGCAAATCTGCTCCCACCCCTCCACTGCCTCACACTCTTCTCTGAATCACAATCAACTTGAGGAGAAAATCCCTTCTACTTAGCTTGACATTCCCAGGCTGTTGGGGCCTGGCCTGTGTTTACCTTTCAAGGCCCACCCATCATCTCCAGCCCAGCCCTGAAAACGGCTTGTGTTGCTTCATGCCTTTAAGCCTTGCACATTCTGCACCTTTGGGCTTCTTTATCCTTCCAGATGAAGCTCAGTAGCTCCAAGGCCACTTTCTTCCCAGGAAAGCTTCCTTCACTGTGCCCCCCTCCAGGGACTGGGTTGGGGACTCCTGCTTAGGCCTCCCACAGCACAAGTCATGCTGCATTATAACCACCTGCTCAGTTCTAAATCCTTGGGGGACAAAGTAGATTCACTCATCTCTGAATTCCCAGCCCCCAGGCACTCAGTCAACATTTGGTAAGGACAGAGCTGCTAGGTCACAGTGCTGTCCAGCCACTGCAATAGAGACTAGCCATCAAGGTGCATGCAGGTGCCCCACGATCTGCCGCCTCCCCCCTGAAGCGTGGGTCTCTAGCACAGAGCATGGCACTTGTCCTGGCACTCAAACCTGGGGCCTGTGAGGAGCCAGACAGTGCTCCAAGGCCAGCCGCAGAGATATAGACCTAGTGGGCTCCAGCTTCTGCCCTGCCTCAGGCTTCTCTTGACCTTAAGCCAGTCAGGTGACTTCTCTAACCCTCTGGTTCCCCTACCAGAACACAGGAAGAGGAAAATTAACATTCTGGAAGAGGTGGCAGGATGGCTGGGAAGCAGTTTCTAAACCTTAAGAGTCTTGTATCCCTGAGCCTCAGTTTCTTCTCCTGGAAAATAGAAAAAAATCTCTGGAAGACCTTTCTCATGCTGTTGGGAGACTCTCAGATGGCAGTGGGTGAAAAATGGCTTTATCAGCAGCCCCCAATGGTGAGGATCACTGTGATGGTTTTTCTTTAGTCTGTCAGCACCTTTAGGGGGGGAACTGGGTCTTGCACACCTTTGATCCGATATACCTAGTACACAGCAGGAGCTCAGTAAATAAATGTTGGAAGGAAGGAGAGGGAAGAGGGGAAAGAAGGAAGGGAGGAGAGAGAAGTGGGACACAAGGATGAGAGAGGGTAAGGGAAGAAAACAGTGAGAGAGAGGGAGTGCAAAAAGGGTGAGGAGTCCAGGGAGAGGACTGCTGGGACTTAGGGGTGCAGAGGGGAAGTCAGGCGCCATGCTGAGCCTCTAAGGGCTGCCTCCTCTGAAGAGCTGCCCCAGAGGCTGCCCTGCTCTAGCCCCCTTCCCCTTTTGTCCCAGTTTCCCATTTCAGAGGCATAGATTCTCCCTTTCAGAGTCTTTCAGAACTGGCTCTAGGAAGACAGGAGCTCCTCTCCCCAGCCTCAATTCAAACAAGTCCCTGGCCAGCCACCCCTCAGGAGGTCACACAGGAGGAAACAGAGTGGATGGATGGGACCTGTTTCTCCCAGGCTCCAGGGGGGCACCTCTACCCTGTGTGATGTGTGTGTGTTTCCAGGTGGGGCCTGGATGAGTGTGTCAGCAGCAGTCCTAAGGTCTGGCAGCTTGTGGGGTGCCAATCTCTGATGTGTCTATGGAGGCCAGAGTTGGTGTGGCCTTGTTCTCCACTGTGGGTGGGACATCTGTCAGTATGGGTGACGATATGTGTGTGCCTGCAAGAGTGTTACAGCAAGTGCAGGTGACAGCATGTATGTGTGTATCGGTGTACAGCCACACATGTGTGCCAGCTTAAGGGTGTGTTAGAGCTGGTGTGTGTTGGAATATGACCTCTGTGCATGCCAACAGGGGTGTCAGCAAAAATATGCTGGCCGATGCATGTATATCAGGGCATGTGTGAAGGCATGTCACTGTGTGTGATGAGCCTGTGCCAGCAGCTGACAGTGTGTGTGCCCACGGGTTAGTGTGCCCGTGTGTCAACCTGTCCCGTGCGTCTCTGCGTCTGCCGGCCAGTGCTGGGTGTCAGCGAGCAAGTGTCTTGGTCAAGAGCTGCGGCCCACATGGGGGTGGCTGGATCCTACCCTTCTCAGAACCCTCCACCCATGGCCCCCGCTAGAGACCACACAGGAGACCTCCGGTGAAGAGCAGGGTGCCAGTCTCCGGGTGTCGCAAACGCAGAGCCAAGACACCGGCTGGAAGATCCATCCGAGCCCTCGCCCAAGGCGCCCCCACGCGCGCCAGGCCCGGCGGCCGCTTGTACTTACCGTGTCCCTTTGTCGCCCATGGTCCGCGGCGGCCGCAGGGAGGTCCGCGGCGTCAGCGCCCTGTCTGGAAAATCCCCGGCCAGAAGGAGCAGCGCGGGCCAGCCTGCTCCCGGCCCCTGCTCCGCCTCCTCCGCTCTCGCCGCCGCCGCCCCCGCCCCCGCCCGGGTCCTCGCTTGCCGCCAGCCGCACGGAGCCGCGCAGCGCCCGGGACGCGGCCAGGGGCGTGGAAGTGTGCGGGGTGTACGCGTGTGTCTGTGTGTGCGCGTCTGCGTGTGCGCACGGCAGGGCGGCGGGACGCGTCAGGGCCCCGTGGTCGGCATTTGGGGTCTACCGGGTGAGTGCCTGTGTGTGTTGGGAGCAGTGGGGGTGTGTGTGGGTGTGTGTGTGGTGTACGTGAGGGCGCACGGCTGTGTGCGCGGGCCTATTAAGGAATGTATCTGTGTGGCTGGAGGACTGTGCACGTCTTTGTGCAGTTGTGCGTGTGTGCGCACGGCCGTGGGTGAGAGCGCGCTCTCCCGCGCACGCCGGGACAGCCTTTGTGTGTGCGGGGGTGGGGGGAGATCTGTGGATCGGGGCTGGGCTCCCACGACGCCTCTGCTTCGGGGAGACTCCGGCTGCCTGACCAAGGCCCTCACCCGGTGCTCCACCCTCTCCCACCCTAACCACCCCCCCCCCTTCCGGAGAGATAACACCCAACCGCCCAACAGGGACAGGAAGAAGGGGCCGAAGGGGCAGTAGACTTCGTGGATGCTGGGGAACTGCGAGGGTGGGAGAGGGACGGAAAGCTAGAAGAGGCGCCGGCTGGGGCCCGCCAAGAGGAAGCTGTGAGACGAGGAGATAAGGAAGGGAACAGAGCTGGCCCATTGGCCCTGGGAGCATGGCCTGGCCAGTAGCACAGTGGAAAGCCCCAGGTCCAGCTCCACTGCCTACTGTGGTTGACCCTGGATGCTGAGGCATCTCAGGACCTGTTTCCAGCCCTGTAAAGTGAGAATACTAATGTCAGTTTGTAGAATGATTCATAGGTTGAAAGAACTTGCTTGTGTTTGCTGGCCTACCCTGAGTACCTGCATACAGTAGGTGCCCAGTGGATGTTAGTTGACCCTTCTTCAGGCTTCCTGATGTCCTGTGAAATTCTAGCTGGGACCCTGCTTTGTCTGGGGTCCATTTCTGCTTTGCAGGTAGTGGGAGAGTGTGAGGTCTTTCCCAAATCCTCACTGCTGGGATTTGGCTAATTAGCCCTGATAGTTGCCCTATATTGGAATATTAAAGGGAAAGGAAGCTGTCATTTCCGTTGATGCTATTGTGGGTATATAAACATCTCCAGTAATTATGCTCAGAGCAAGTTACCTAGATATCCCAGTATAATTACTATAATTATGTCCAGATTTGATGTGGGGGTTGCTGGTGGGCAGCCAGGGTAGTCCACTTCTGGGCAATGTTAGGAGCTAGGAGAATATGAATTAAAGCTCAGAACCCTCCTCCCAGTCTTGACCTTTGGGCTCCCCCTCTCCCCCAAAGAGGAAGGAGAGGAAACCACCTGCTGTTTCTGCAGAGGTGGGGGGATCTGGAATCTTGAAAGGAGCATACTAGAGTCCTCCTTGATGACAAAAGAGACCTCTTACCAGGTTGGAGAGGCCCGGTCCTGACACTCTCTACATCAGTTTCTGCAACTATAATCCATGTGTTTGACCAAATCATATACTTTCCAATGGTTCTCAAGATACTGGGGCCCAAATGCCTCTGAATTTTAAAATTCAGGCAGATTCTTCATTGTACTCAATAAATATTTGTGTTTATTCTACTATAAAAAGACTGTTTTAAATTACTTTTTTTTTTTTTTTTGAGACAGAGCCTCAAGCTATCCCCCTGGGTAGAGTGCCATGGCATCACAGCTCATAGCAACCTCCAACTCCTGGGCTCAAGCGAGTCTCCTGCCTCCGCCTCCCAAGTAGCTGGGACCACA
>CAUYQV010056075.1:0-10923 GCA_963574575.1 Galagoides demidoff | reverse complement strand
GTCTCCTGCCTCCGCCTCCCAAGTAGCTGGGACCACAGGCGCCCGCCACAACGCCCAGCCATTTTTTGGTTGCAGCCATCATTGTTGTTTGGCGGGCCGGGCTGGGGATTCGAACCCGCCACCTTAGGTGTACGTGGCTGGTGCCTTAGCCACTTGAGCCACAGGCGCCGAGCCAGGTAGAGAATCTCTTAAACCCAAGAGTTTGAGGTTGCTATGAGCTATGATGCCATGGAACTCTACTAAGAGCAACAAAGTGAGACTCTGTCTCAGAAAAAAAAAAAAAAAAAAGAGCATTGGGACAAAATGGCAAACCAATTGTATTTTTGTTGTTGTCGCTATTTCCAAGCACTTATCTCCATATGGTAGCACGGGTACAGTACCATTCTCATTTTATAGATGAGAAAGCAGAGGCTTGGAGAAAGTGGGTGATTGGTAAGTTGCCTAAAAATACGTAGCCAGTAAATAGAAGAGTGTCTCGGAAGGCCAGGTTCCAAATTTTTGCTTCTAAAGGGTGCAGGACCCAGACTTATCCCAAGACATACAGATGCACGTTTTATATTTGGAAAAGCTACCCTAGGAAAGCATATTTGGCTTCCAGTTGTGGCTTGGCATTGACCAATGTTTCTTAGGAAAATTGTCCAACAGAGGTGAAGCCTCAGTTTCCATCTTTAAGATAAAGGTGTTTGAAGTAGATCATCTCTAAGGTTTCTTCCAGCTCTGTAGTTCTTTTACAGTCTATATCCCAGATTGCTTTTCACATTTGTGAAAATAGCCTCAAAACCCAGGCAACACAGCTGTGTTATATTAATGAGCCTTTGTCAAATGGCCCCAAGTGTCCTCCATTCTCCCCCGGTCAATCAGATCAACTGGCACCAGTTTAATCAGAAGTTAAAAATAAACTTTGCGGGCTGGGTGTGGTGGCTCATGCCTATAATCTTAGCATTCTGGGAGGCAGAGGTGGGCAGATTGCCTTAGCTCAGAAGTTCAAGACCAGACTGAGCAAGCAGGGGAGCCCCGTCCCCCCATCTCTAAAACACTATCTGGGCATAGTGGCACACACCTGTAGTCCCAGCTAGTCGGTAGTCTGAGGCAAGAGAATCTCTTAAACCCAAGAGTTTGAGGTTGCTGTGAGCTACGATGCCATAGAACTCTACTAAGAGCAACAAAGTGAGACTCTGTCTCAAAAAGAAAAAAAGAGCATTGGGACAAAATGGCAAACCAATTGCCAAAAAAATACAAACCAATTGTATTTTTGTTGTTACTATTTCCAAGCATTTTTAAAGAACAAGATCATAGGGAATTATTTTCCACAGTATACCTGTTCCAAGATATCAGTTTCATCTTTCTGAAAAAGGAGTTTTTTTTAGTCAATGGGTTTTTTGTAGACATCCTTTAATATTCATGTGGATTATTAATTATTAATCTCTGTGAGGTAGATTGCCCATCTCCAGGAACTAGTGGCTCTCAGAACACAGCTTTGAGAAACACCATTATAAAGCTTTTGGGATACAGTGATTATTGCTTACACTTCAGAGTTTATCCCAAAAGCCAAGCGTAGATTTTGAAGATGGCTGTAGTTACATATGATGTAAGATGATGAGGTTATCTGTTCATTTTAAATAAAAATGCAAGACTATACCTGTCAAAATATATATATATACCTGTCTACATTGCAGTTCTACAAGTCCTTCCCTAGAAAAGGATATATTTTATGTAATACTCAATCAAATCCACCATGGTAACTGGTAGAATGATACAAATTGGCTTAAAAGTTCTAGAAATAGTCTTTCAAAATTACATTCTGTACTGAATGTGATCCACAGAAGAAAATGCTCTTATTATTTAATGATCACACGCCTCAATTTTTAATCCAAGCTTCATTCACTTACATTTTTTATCAAGCTTAACTCCTAATGACTTTTAGCTATTTTTGAAAGTCAAATCTATTATTGTGGCAGGTTGTATTTTCCGAAGATGCTTGCAATAATCCCATCCCACATTCTTTTCTTCAGATCTTCAGCCAGATTCTAAAAATATCATGTACCTCTGCCTGGCTATCTTGGGATACCTGCTTAGAAACCAGCTGCCATGCTATGAGGAAGCTCAAACTAGCCTGTAAAGAGACCCTACTGTTGGCTGGGTGCAGTGGTTCACACCTTTAATCCCAACACTCTGGGAGGCCAAAGTGGGTGGATTGCTTGAGATCTTGAGATCAAGAGTTTGAGACCAGCCTGAGCAAAAGAGAGAACCCAGCTCTAAAAATAGCCAGGCATTGTGGTGGCACCTGTAGTCCCTGCTACTCAGGAGGCTGAGGCAAGAATATTACTTGAGCCCAAGCGTTGGAGGTTGCTGTGAGCTAGGGCACCATGACACTCTACTGAGGACCACCAAGGGGAACTCTGTCTCAGAAAAAAAAAAAAGAGAGAGAGAGAAAGAGACCCCACCGAGAGACCAAGTGTAGGTGTGCCTAGTGAACAGTCCACATCACCTACCAGACATATGAAGAAGTCTCTATCTGACTGGCCCAGCCCTGCTAAACAATGACAACTGCAACAAAAACAGCCAGCTGTTGTGGCAGACGCCTGTAGTCCCAGCTACTTGGGAGGCTGAGGCAAGAGAATGCTTAAGCCCAAGAGTTGGAGGTTGCTGTGAGCTGTGATGCCACAGTACTCTACCGAGAGTGACATAGTGAGACTCTGACTCAAAAAGAAAAACACACAAAAAACAAACAAACCTTGAGCTATTGAATCACCCCAGCCTTCTTCCCAGATTAGGACCCAGCTATCACATCACAGGGCAGAAATAAGCTGTCCTTTCTCTGCCCTGTCAGAATTCCTAACCCATAAAATTTGTAAGCAAGTTGGTTATTCTATGCTTCTATACCAGCTGTTCCCAACCTGTGGGTTGCAACCCCTTTTTAACAATGAAAATACATTGTGGCATGAGGAAGGTTGAGAACCACTGCTCTAAACTTTGGGGTGGTTTTTAAAAGCAGCAATAGTAACAAAACAACCACCAGAGGATAAAACTTGTTCCTATTGAGGAAATTCAAATAATGTGCCCCAAAAGTTTTATTTTATGATTTTTTTTTTTTTTTTTTTTTTGAGACAGAGGCTCACTCTGTTACCCAGGTAGAGTGCTGTGGCATCAATCTGCCTCACAGCTACCTCAAATTCTTGGGTTCAAGGGATCCTCCTGCCTCAGCCTCCTGAGCAGCTGGGACTACAAGCACCAGCCAAGACACTCAGCTAATTTTATTTATTTTTAGTAGAGATGAGGTTTCACTTTTGCTCAGGTTAGTCTCGAACTCTTCAACTCAAGGATTCCTTATGCCTTGGCTTCCCAGAGTGCTAAGATTATAGGCATGAGTACCACACCTAACCTGTTTCATGAATCTTTAGATTTAAGATTTATAATACTAGAGTCTTAGATCTCTTTGTATTAAAGATTTTTTTTTTATTGCATCCCAATGATCAACATTTTAACATTTGAATTTCCCCAGGAGATACAGGACCTAAATAATAATTGATTTGTTTAACAGTAAATTTCCAAAGACTTTAGAATTCTAAAACTCTCGGGATGTTCAACCCTATGTCTAGAAGCAGAGCTTGCAAAATCAAATGCCGTCGGGGACAAGACAAATAATAAAAATGAGTCAAGTACATATTTGGGGCCTGAAGGAAACTAGCGGATTCCAATAAAATTATTGTTGTGTGACTTCTACAGAGAAGTGACCTGGTCTCAGTCCTCTTCTGAAATTGTAAAGGATCCCCACTGGCCTATTGCAATCCCCACCTCCTGCCAGATTTCTTTTTCAAGCTCCAAAAAATACACTCAGAACCCCAGGACATCCCCCAGAATTGTATTCTTTGGATGTTGAAATGTGGATTCAAATGTTATTCTCAAATAGAACACACTGAGCCTGATAAATATGCTGGTGCTATAGGGCAGTCTTGATTAGACTCCTCAGCAGAAAATTAGTCTGAGAACTAAAAATGGGTCATTTGCTCCATGGGATCCCATTAAGTTTCCAGAAATAAAATCCCTTTATCAATTCATAAACTTGGCTCAGAACTTTCTCAGAATTCTGGGCTCTGTGACTGAGCGCTCTCCTCCCTCACTGACACTTCTGATATATACATTCACAGCAATCTGGGAACAAACTAGTGATTTCTTGTTTGTTGTCTTTTTAATTTCAATTAATTGATTATTAATTTAGTGGTCATCTTCTTTTCCAGAGCAGAAGCCTTCCTGGAGGTAGTCCTCAGCTGTCTTGTTTACTGCTGTATCTCTAGCACTCAGCACGGGGGCCTAGCATACATCAAGGACACAGTAACATTTAGCCAATAAATAAATTAAATCCTATTTATTTAGTCACTAAACATACATTGAACACCTGTGTTTCAGGTGTTGATTCTGGAAGTGGGGACAATGTCATAAGCAATACAGACCCAACTTTATCCTCGTGGCACTTATAATCTAGTGGTGTATGTGGCTGGCAACCTAGCTGCTTGAGCTACAGGCACCCAGCCGGAAAACAGATATTTAAATAAAGGAGGAAGGCAGTGAGATGAATACTCCAGTAGAAGAACTAGCTAGTGCAAAGGCCCTGAGGCAGAATTCAACTTGGCTTGTTTAGGCTATCTGACACATTGAAAAGACAGTGTTGCAAGGGCAGACTAGGAAAAAGGTCATAGAGTAGGGGATACAGTTATAGGTACAGAGCAAGGAAGGCCCTACAGCCAGAAGAGAGACTGGATTCCAGGAAAAGCAGAACTGTAACAAGAGTTAAGAAGGCCAGGCAAAGAGGCTCACACCTGTAATCCTGGTGATTTGGGCGGCCGAGGTGGGAGGAATTCTTGAGGCTGGGAGTTTAAGAACAGCCTGAGCAAGAGTGAGACTTCCGCTACAGGAAAAATAGAAAAATTAGCTGGAAGTGCTGGCATGTAGCCTTAGTCCCAGCTACTCGGGAGGTTGAAGCAGAGGGGATCGTTCAGCACAGGATTTTGAGGTTGCAGTGAGCTGTGATGACACCACTGCACTCCAGCCCAGACAAGATTCTATCTCCAAAAAAAAAAAAAGAATCCAAGGGGCTGGTAGGCCCAAGTCTGTCTCTGTCTTTCGTAGACCTAAAATAACACGGAAATACACGTACAACAAAAACAAAAACTTGACTAGTTTCAGCTGCAATCTTCCAGGGGCTAACTCTCAGACTTCCCCACTGAGTGGCTGAACTTTAGGACTCCTGCCCTAAGGCTGCCTTTCTTGGGGAACAATTGCCTGCAGTACAGCACAGGAGGGAGTGGTCAGCATCTCACTAGCTCTGGACAAGTGTAGTTCTGCCTTCTTATGGAGCAGGTATCAACTCATCAACACGAATGTCAGGGTATTAGGTTCAATATCATTATCGCTCTAACAATAAAAACCATCCGGAGAGGAATCTGGCTGCGGTATTGAAAACCAGGCCTTAATAGCAAAACTATTTTGGGTTAGCCAGTCTATGCCAGTTCAAGAGCCCCCACCCTCAACAAGCAGGGAGCTCTGATGTGCGAGTGTCACTAATTAACTTCCCTCGGGACTCCGCCCTCCCACAGACTCCGCCCTCCGCCTTGCTCTATTTACTGTAGGAGCAGCCCGACCTAGTCTGCTGTTTGCTGCCGCCGCCGCTGTCCCTAGACTCTCAGCTCACATCTCTCCCTCTCTGGCAGGGAAAAGTCCCGGCTGGCGTGGACGCGACTTCGTAGGTATGTGCCTCGAGAAAGGCAGGGGTAGAAAGGGGCCTGGGGGGTACAGAGATAACAATGAGAAGGGACGCGTGGGGGCGAGTGGCGGGGGTGGGGGAAGGTTAAAGCGGCTAGCAAGACAAGGGGATAGAAAGCTCTGTAGCAGGACGAGGTGAGAGAGTCATCTGGAGTATACAAGGGGATTGAAGAGGAGGTTGGGGAGTAGACCCGGAAGCCTGAAAGAGACTCGTGTGCATTTTGTTAAAAGGTGATTGTGGTGACTTGTAGTTTTTAAGCCAGTAGCCTGATCCTTTAAGAGCGACAGAAGAATTAGAGCTTTGGAGTAAAGTTTTGCAAATTTGAGAAACATTTCATGTAAACTTCGCATTCCGTAGTTAACAACTCTACCACATTACGGCCGATGACTTTGCAATGATAGGTGACTACTAGCAGGAGCCATCCAGGTTAATAAATACTGGGGGAAGAGACTCTGGGGCAGTTTCCGTGGTAAATGTAAAACTTCAGAACAATCCATCATGGGATTTGCAAGCTGAAAAAGAATTTAAACATCTTCTCATGTACAGGGGCCAAAACTGATCCGCTTGCCTGGATATGTTCTTTGTCCTGCGCAGGGTTAACTTTTTATTTTTAATACGAAGACTTTCAGGGCGGCGCCTGTGGCTCAGTGAGTAGGGCGCCGGCCCCATATACCTGAGGGTGGCGATTTCGAACCCAGGCCCCGGCCAAACTGCAACAAAAAAATAGCCGGGTGTGGGGTGGGCGCCTGTAGTCCCAGCTACTCGGGAGGCTGAGGCAAGAGAATAGCCTAAGCCCAAGAGCTGGAGGTTGCTGTGAGCTGTGACGCCACAGCACTCTACTGAGGGTGACAAAGTGACACTCTGTCTCTAAAAAATAAATAAATAAATAAGACTTTCAGACAGGGAATGCTTTCCATTGGTGTAATTCTCACCACTCTCTCAGTCATCTTCACCTCCCTTACCAGCCAGCTTCCCTGACTTGTGTTACCTGACTGGGCCCTGGAGGCATCTGGGTTTGTGATCTCTGGTTAACTCAGAAACCTCTTTCTATCAGGGAGCTAGGGAGATGACTCCCATAATATGTCAATAAAACAATTAGCTGCCTGTGAACAATCGGATAATAACAATAATATCGTGGTGGTGAGTGACTTAAGGGTTGGATGGGAAGCTCTGAGAATTTGTTCAGATTGCCTGAAACAAACAAAAAAAATTACAATTTTAAATTGATGCTGTGATATTTCTTTCCCAACACAGTTTTTTTTTTTTTTTATCGAGACAGTCTCACTTTGTCACCCTTGGTAGATTGCCATGGCATCCTAGCTCACAGCAACCTCAAACTCTTGGACTCAAGTGATTCTCTAGCCTCAGTCTCCCTAGTAGCTGGGACTACAAGACACCCACCACAGTGTCTGGCTATTTTGTTCATTTAGCAGACCCAGGTTTGAACCCACCAGCCCTGGAACATGTGGCCAGCGCCCTAACCACTGAGCTACAGATACCCCCAACACAGTTTAACAGAAAACTATTTCTTTAGTCCCAATGATTTTGTGAGGTAGATGTTACAAATATAACTATTCTCACTTTAAAAACAAAAACGAGGCAAAGAGAAACACCTTAATTTAACACCCTTACCCCTCTATAGAGTGCTGTGACGTCACAGCTCACAGCAACCTCCAGCTCTTGGCTCTTGGCTCAGGTGATTCTCTTGCCTCAGCCTCCCTAGTAGATGGGACTACAGGCACCCACCACAACGCTCAGCTATTTTTTATTGCAGTTTGGCTAGGGCCGGGTTTGAACCCTCAACCCTCAGTATATGGGGCCGGTGCCCTACTCACTGAACCATAGGCACTGCTCTATAAAGTCATTCTTATAAGCAAATTCAGCTTCACAAATTGTGTAAGAAGTAAGTTTGTGTTCTATCATTTATTTTTATTTTACTTATTTTTTTTAGAGACAGGATCTTGCTCTGTCCCCTAGGCTGGAGTACACTGATGTCACTACATCCTCAGAGTTGGGCTCAAGCAATCCTCCCACCTCAGTTTTTCATAGAGATGGTGTTTCACTATATTGTCCAAGAACTTGTCCTTAAGTGATCCTCCTCCCTCAGCCTCTAAAGTGCTGGGATTACAGGTGTGAGCCACCATTCCCAGCCTGTCCCACTGTTTAATAATGATGATCCCATCGAGCATTTTGGTTCCCTAGGAATTTTAGCATAGAAATGGGTATTAGAGCTCAGCACCTGTGGCTCAAGTGGCTAAGGCGCCAGCCACATACACCTAAAGTGGCGAGTTCGAATCCAGCCCAGGCTGCCAAAAACAACAATGATGACTGCAATCAAAAAATAGCCAGGCGTTGTGGCAGGCACCTGTGGTCCCAACTCCTTGGGAGGCCGAGGCAGGAGACTTGCTTGAGTTCAGGAGTTGGAGGTTGCAGTGAGCTATGATGCCACGGCACTCTACCCAGGGGGATAGCTTGAGGCTCTGTCTCAAAAAAAAAAAAAGAAAGAAAGAAAGAAATGAGTATTGGGAAACATCCTCAACACAGGGCTAGATCCAAAAGTGTACTTGATTTCTCTTTTGAAACCTGAAGGAAAGTGTTCCTTCTCCTTTCCCTGACTTTTCTGCTGTGAGAGGATGGCAGAGACATGTGGGTGAGGGAGAAAATGGTTCTGGAAAGGATAAACTGGGTGTAGAATCCACAGTCCCCCAAGCTGCTGAAAGTAGGGTTGACCTGAGCCATGTTCAACCTCTTTCCCTCCTTATGTTCATTTTTCATTCTGTCCTATTTACTACTGTTCTAATTTGATATTCACCACACTTTCCCCAGGGTAACTCCACTCTTTTCTTGAGATTTCAGAAAACATCCCTAAGCTTGCTTTGGCTTCAGCCTCTGGTAACAAGGTTTCTGTGCCATAGGGATGGTGTAGATTTGGGGCTAGGACAGTCCTGGCTATCCAAAGCAAATTTGCATTCCAGGGCTCACATATGAGAGGCAAACTGACTTTAGCAATGTAATTTTGTATCTTTAATGAGCATTTTTCATTCTCACAAAACAGGCTATTATTAAACTTTTGCTTTAACATCTGTCTCTCTCCTCCTTCTTTTCTCTCTCCTGTCCTCCCCAACTATTTTACTATTTCTTCCTGAACTATATGAGAATAGGTGGCAATTACCATGCTCCTTCAGTGTCTATTTCCTACGAACATATATGTAACTACAATATAGTTAACAAATTCCCAAATTCAATATTGATTCATTGTTTTTAATCTACCTACAGTCTATATCCCAATTTTGTCAGCTGTCCAAATAGTAATTTTCTCTCACCAAAATAGGATTGAATCCTGCCTCTTTTGTCGCGTTTACTTATTTTTGTTTTTTTGCAGAGATGGGGGTCTTGCTATCTTGCCCAACTTGGTCTCACACTTCTGGCCTCAAGTAGTCCTCCCAGCTCAACCTCCCAAAGAGCTGGGATTACAGCATGAGCGGCCACTCTTTTAATCTAGAGTAGTCTTTCTTTGTCTTTCATGGCATTGACATTTTTTTAAGAATGTAGACCAGGCTCGGCACCCGTAGCACAGTGGTTACAGCGCCAGCCACATACACCAAGGGTGGCGGGTTCAAACCTGGCCCAGGAGAGCTAAACAACAATGACAACTGCAACAAAAAAATAGCTGGGTGATGTGGTGGGTGCTACTTGGGAGGCTGAGGCAAGAGAATCACTTAAGCCCAAGAGTTTGAGGTTGCTGTGAGTTGTGATGCCACGGCACTCTATCCAGGGCAACATAGTGAGACTGTCTCAAAAAAAAAAAAAGAAAAAGGAAGAACGTAGACTAGTTATTTTACGTTTTTGAATTGATTTATCTCGTGTGTATCCTCAGCTAGATTATTTCATAGATGATTTTGTGTCCTCAGACTATCACTTCTGGAGGCATATGATATCTATCTCTGTTGGGTGATGCTAATTTTAATTACCTAGTCACTGTCTATTTTTTTCACTGTGTATTTACTACCTGTCCCTTTGTAACCAATAAACAATCTGTGGAAAGACAATGAGACCATGCAAACATCCTGTTACTCCTCAAACTTTTTCTCCTAAATTTAGCATCCATTTTTGTTCAGACTGATCTTTTTACCATGATGGTTGTAAAATGGTAATTTTCTAATTATACCACCACTGCATCTACATTTACCAAATGGCATTTGGGGTGCACATCTGTGGTCCCAGCTACTTGGTAGGCTCAGGTGAGAGGATCAGTTGAGCCAAGAAGTTTGAGACTCACCTGGGTAACGTAGCAAGACCCTACTTCTTTAAAAAAAAATGACATTCTTTTGTAAGGAAGAGTCTTCCCTTCTCTACCATTGGTTTTTGTCAAGGTTTGTTGATATAATTCATATATCCTACTGTTCCCCCTTTCAATGCATATATTCAGTATAGTCAGAGTTACATAGCCAACACCACTATCAATTTTAGAACATTTATCACTCCACCCTCCAACCCCCTGCCCTTAGGAGTCATCTTCCATGTCTCCAGCTGTAGGGAATCACTAATCTACTTTCTTTCTCAAGGCTTGCCTGTTCTGGAGGTTCCATATCAATAGGGTCATATAGGATGTGACCTTTTGTTACTGGCTTCATTACTTGGCATAATGTTTTCGGTATTCATCTATGTCATAACCTGTATCAGTGCTTCATTCCTTTTTTTTGAAATATTATTATCTGTATGGACATATGAATTCCTGTGTTTATTCAGTGGGTTATAATCATTATTGTACTTATTTATTTTAATGCTCAACTTGCCCATATTTGGCGCTTTCAAACTGGTTTTTGTTTCCTCTTAACGTGTCCCCATCACTTTTTTTTTTTTGAAAGAGTCTCATTTTGTCACCCTCAGTGAAAAAAAAAAAAAGGTAGCATACTATAGGTATTCTTTTGCTTTTTTTTTGTCTTAATAATATATCCTGGAAGTCATACCGAATCAGTTCATAGAACATTTTCTTTTTTGTTAACATAGGTGCATAGTACCGTTTTTCCTTTCTTTTTTGATACAGAGTCTTACTGTGTTGTACTTGGTAGAGTACATGGTGTCATAGTTCACAGCAACCTCTAACTCTTGGGCTCAAGTGATTTTCTTGCCTCAGCCTCCCAATAGCTAGCAATACAGGT
>CAUYQV010056073.1:0-50756 GCA_963574575.1 Galagoides demidoff | reverse complement strand
GGGCGCCTGTGGTCCCAGCTACTTGGGAGGCAGAGGCAGGAGACTCGCTTGAGCCCAGGAGTTGGAGGTTGCTATGAGCTATGATGCCATGGCACTCTACCCGGGGGGATAGCTTGAGGCTCTGTCTCAAAAAAAAAAAAAATAAATAAATAAGAAATATAAGCTTGCAGGAGGCCAGGCTAACCTTGATTGCAGGGTAGCCCTGAGCAACCTCCCCAGTAGCTTTTTATTGAGACAGTATAAGATGGGTGAGGGGAGTATTGGACAATGACTATGTGCCTAAGGATTGCCATGGGCTCCGACTCTTTCTCCACACAAGTTGCCTGAGGGTCCGCCCCCCTCAGCTGCAAATCATCTTGCTCAGAGGTCTTCTGGCTCAGCCTCCTCTACACCTTTTCTTCAGATTCTTAAGACTCACACAGCTGAGAAGGAGACATGGACCCCACTTAAATGTAAATAACTAATAGAAATTTATTATACCTGCACAGGGCTCATTGCCATAGGAAGCAAACGACCCTGAATGACAGATCATATGGGTCTTTATACCCTATTTCTGCATCACAGCAAGCAGGCAGAGGTACAGAAGCTGAATTATTGCAGTTAGCCTTGGGTGGAGAGAATTACGTTGTGGGAGGGGAGTGGGCAGGAGGTACGTCAAGCCTCTCCTCCCTACCGCACTTTCTTATCTTCAAGTTTCCCCTCGAAGTTCTTCCCCCTTCCTATGCACTCCCTTATGTTCAGGCCTTTTCTCAGAGTTCTCCTCATCCTTGAGGGGGCTGGGACTAATGGATTCAAAGGAAGTTTCTTTTTTAAGGGTAAGGGGCTTGGTTATCACAAGATCCTTGCCATTGTTAATTTTGTCTTTTTAATAATAGCCATTCTAAATGGGATAAAGAGATTGCTCATTGTGATTTTGATTTTCATTCCACTGATGAGTGGTGATGTTGAGCAGTTTTTAATAGACCTGTTGGCTATGTGTATGCCTTCTTTAGAAAAGTATCCTTCACGTCCTTTGCCCATTTTAAAATGCAATTGTTCTTCTCCTGTTGAAATATTTGAGTTCCTTAAATATTCTATATACTAATCCCAGATGAGTAATTTGTAATTATTTTCTCCCATTCTAAAATTTGTCTCTTCACTCTGCTGACTCTTTCTTTTGCTGTGTGGAAGCATTTTTTTGAAACAGAGTCTCATACTGTCACCCTCAGTAGAGTGCCAGGGCATTGTTAGGGTGAAAGAGAAGCAAACCTAACTCCATTTTGATGTAATTCTCTTTCCAGAGAATCAGTGGGAAGGCAAAGCTACCCTGATACCATTCTGTTGTTTTATTACATTTTATTGCATTAAAAAGAAAAAAAGCTGGTTCCACTGCTTGCCTCCCCACCTATTGCATGGAATTTTAAGTGTACCTGGTTAGAACTGTTAGCATTATTAGTATTATATAGAAAGTCACTAACTACCTTTGTGACAACAACCCTCGTGACCATGTTAAGGTGGTCTTCATGCCCTCTGTATGTGATATGAAAATGCTAAAAGAGCAAGTTAGACTCCAGTTTACTGTTTACTCCTTTTCTGTTATATTCCATTGCCTTGAACCCTGGTTCCTCTTGCTTGCCCTCCCATTGTATAGAATTATTAGTGATGTAGGTTACTGACTGCACTCGTGATTATATCCTTGGTGATTATCACTTTTTATGATTGTGTTGTTTATGACCCTCACTTGCAAGTCCCCCTCCCTACATCACCTAAGGACATTATAGATTGTATTTGTTTTGTAAAAATTACTAAAGGCTCTTGTGATTACAACATTGTGTAAATTAAACTGCCATACCCTCCTGATCTCCCCTACTTGTTGTTTTCACCCCTTGTGACTTCCCCTAACTGTTGTTTCGCTTTTGTAATTATGTCTGTTTACACCCTGAAAAAGTTTTGCCTTATAAAAGTCAGAGGCTCAGTCAACTTGGGGCTGCACTCAGAAACCCCATGTTGGGACAGTGGGGCAGTCACCAGCCAGCTCTTCAATAAAAGGATTCCTCTTTAATTCGACTTGTCTGGTGGTGTGGTCTTTGGGGGATATCCTGGGCATAATAGCATCACAGCTCTCAGCAACCTCTTGAGCTCACGTGATCCTCTTGCCTCAGCCTCCCAAGTAGCTGAGCCTACAGGTGCTTACCATAACACCTACCTATTTTTTTTTAGAAATAAGGTCTTGCTCTTGCTCAGGTTGGTCTTGAACTCCTGAGATCAAGAAATGTACCTGCCTTGGCATCCCAAAGTGCTAGGATTATAGGCATGAGCCACTGAGCCTGGAAACTTTTCAGTTTAATATTTCTATTTGTCTATTTGTATTTTTGTTGCCCATACTTTTGAGGTTTTAGCCATAAAACTTTTGTCTAGATCTATGTTCTGAAAAGTTTTTATGTATTTTTCCTAGTAGTTTTATAGTTTTAGATTTTACATTTGAAGGAGCTAAGGAAATTTTACCCCAAAATATTATTCCTTGGTATAAAGATTATTTTGAGTTAAACACCATTCATAATCAATAAACATTGAAAGAAGCCTTTCCCCTATCTAGCTAAAATCTAAAGGGTCTGCTGGCCTCCTTATCACATGCTAATAGATCTGGCTCCAAGGTTATTTGAAGCACAATGCCTATCTTTCAAGCTAATTTACAAGTCAATCTGTTTCCCTCCACCTACACATTCTCCCCCAGCAAAACCATGCTGTACCTATACTTTCCACATTCTCTCCCCTCCCTTTCAAAATCCATCTATAAAGTTCTGACCATCACTGGAACTTTGGGTAATCATTCTTGTGATTACCCACATGTGCATGGTTTGGAAATAAACCTTTTTCATATTAATCTACCATAATTGTGAGTTGATCTTTCAGTGAACCAGATCAAGGGAAAAGGGCATGATCCCTACACATTTAAGTGTTTAATCCATGTTGAGGTGACTCACGTATATTGCAAGAGTTAGAGGTCCAGTTTTATTCTTCTGTATATTGTTATCCAGTTTTCCTAGTACCATTTATTAAAGAGAGTGTCCTTTCCTGAGTGTATATTCATGGCAGTTTTTTCCACAATCAGTTAGCTGTAAATATGTGACTGTATTTCTGAGTTCTCTATTTTCTTCCGTTGGCCAATATGTCTGTTTTTTTACCATGCTGCTTTGGTACTACATCCTCAGAATATATTTTTGAACTCAGGTAGTGTGATGTCATCAGCTTTATTCTTTTTGCTCAGAATTGTTTTAGCTATTTGGCTCCTTTTTGGGGTCAATATGAATTTTAGGATCATCTGTGAAAAATGACATGATATTTTGTTGGAAATTGCATTGGATTTGTAGATTGCTTGGGCAGTGTGGTCATTTTAGTGACATTAATTCTTGCAATTCATGACTGTGGGGTGTCTTTCCATTTGTTTCTGTCCTCTTCAGTTTCTTTCCCTAGGTTTTTGTAGTTTTCTGTGTAGGAATCTTTCACCTCCTTAGTTGAATTTATTCTTAGGGCTTTTTTGTTGTTGTTGTTCCTTTGTAAATGATATTGCCTTCTTCATTTCTTTTTCAGTTTTTTCACTATTGGTATAGAGACAATCCTGATTTTTGTATGTGATTTTGTATCCTGCAAGTACACTGAATTTTTATACCAGTTCTAGAATTTTCTGGTGGAGTCTTTTTGTTGATCTCGATAGAAAATTATGTTGTCTGTATTGAGGAACAATTTAAGCTCCTCCTTCAATTTTTAAATGTACGAATTACATTCAATGACATGTGCAAATCTTAAATGTATGTATGTAATATTTTGAGAAATGCACTCCTTTGTCCAACTTAAACCTCTTTTAGATATGTATTATTACCTCCTCCCCAGAAGTTTCTTACTGACTCTCCCAATTTAATTCCATCACTATTTCTCTAAGCTAAAAATTAACAAATACTTTGTGTCAATATAGATTAGTTCTGTGTATTTTTAAAATTCCATGAAAAAATGTACTTAGGTACTCTGTTTTTTTTTTTTTTTTTTTTGCAGTTTTTGGTCAGCGCTGGGTTTGAACACGCCACCTCCAGCATATGGGACCGGCACCCTACCCTTTTGAGCCACAGGCACCACCTGGTACTCTGTATTCTTTTGAGTAAACTTTCATTCATTTCGCTTGCTTTTAAGATATAATGGTTTTTGGGGGGTTTTTTGTTTGTTTGTTTGTTTTTAATGTGTATCAGTACATGTTTTAATCTTTGGTCTTTTTAAATAATATTTTTTGATTTTTTTTATTATTGAGTTGTAAGTGTTCTATTTTATCTTGGAAACCAGTTTTTTTAATATATGTATCTTTAGGAATATTTTATACCAGTTAATATCTGCATATAGTTTTGCTTAAAGGTGTTTTTTGAAAGTATAAGGCTAATTTGTCAATTATTTCTTTACTGGTTATTATTTGCTGTGAGACTTATTTAAAACTGTGGGAGGCCAACAGGCTGAATTCTTAATGGACAACTCACATAAGGGGCCCAGTCAGGGGAATGTCTACATGACTCTCCCTGCATGGGGAAATCAGCGTGCAGGCAGCTGAAACAATCAGCTAGGAGCTTAGGCTAGAGAAGCTTAGAAGTCTGCCTGAGGAGATGAGACTTGGTCTCCCTCCTCTCTCTCCTGCTTGCACTGTTACGTGGACACTTCAGATGTTCCATTATTCTATGTCCTTGCTTACCCTTTATTCAACCTTCCTGGGGACTGTAATCTCCCCTCTCTCTTTCTTAATCTTGACTGATGACTACTGACTGCTATGCATGCTTGCACTTATACTCATGTGCCCAATAAAAAGATTCTGGGAAACAGGACAGGTTGGTGCTTTGTCATCATGCTGCCACCAGGCACACAAAACATTATGTGCCCTTATAAGCTTCCTGTTTTATGCACTAAGTTTGGTGTAAGTTTCATGATTTTCCCAGCACCATCTCCCTTGATGACCACTGTCCCAGCTTGGGGTCCATTAGATGCCCAACAAAAAACCTTGGCCTATCTATAAATCATGAAGACTTCCTCTTCTAAAAGCTATGATTTTAGATTTTAGATTTATGAAAATGATTCAAATCAAATGTGCTTCAGTATGTGGCATAAGATAGAAGTCACAATTTATTGTTTCCCATATGGATACCCAATTACCTCAGTATCATTTGCTGAAAAAAATAATTTCTCATTGGGTGGCCTTGGCAATTTTTTGAAAAATTCATGGCCATGCAGATGTGGAACTATTTCTGGACTCTTCTGTTTCTAGACTCTGTATTCTGTTCCATGTATCTTGTTTGTCAATGGTTTTGGAAGTTCACATTATCTTGAGTACTGTTGTGTTATAGGCAATCTTCAATTCAGGTAGGCAGTCAGCTCTGGAATGCTTTGCATATTCTAGTCCTTTGAATTTCCATATACATTTTGGATTCAGTTAGTTAATTTCTATAAAGCATCTACTAAGATTTTAATTAGAATTAGTTAGAAGTTATAGAATAATTAGGACACAACAGTGAGTCCTCTAAATCATGAAAATGGCCTATCTCCCAATTTGTTTAGATCTTTTTTTTTTCTATTGGTAAGGTAATATTTATATTTGAAAACTCCCCATTATACATGAGGTTTGGATTATCACTTATTGACAATAAATTATTTCAAAAAAAGTAAGAAAAGCAAAGAAGGAAGGAAGGGAGGGAAAGAGGGAATGGCTGAGAAAGGAAAAAGAGAAAGAAAGAAGGAAGGTGGGAGAAAGAGAAAAGTGGGGAAAAAAGGAAGGCAGGGAAAGAAGAAGGGATATATTTTTTTATTTATCTCCATACCATTTTATAATTTTCCATTCAGAGATTTCGGACAACTTTTCATATTCGGTATATTTTCAAAGCTATTGAAGTGAAATATTAAATGTTTAATTTTGTTTTCCAATATTAGGCCATTAGTAGACAAATTTCAATTAACTTCTGTTACTAATTGTGAAAACTGGACTTTGGAAAATTCACTTATTTGTCCTAGAAGTTGTTTTATAGAGTCCTTTGGAATGTTCATGTAATCTCATGTTATCTGAAAATTGAGAGCTTTTGTTTTAGTGTTCTAATCTTTATATGTTGTTCTCCCTTTCTTGCTTTACTGCAATGGCTAGAACCTCTAGTATAACATTGAATAGGGGTGTGTGGAGGAACATTCTTTCCTTTTTCACAGTCTTAGAGGTGAACATTTATAATAAGACATGATGCTAGCCTGTAGGTATTTCATAGATGTCTTTGTCAGATCAAGTTTTATGAGAGATTTTACTATCAATAGTTGTTGAGGGCATTATTATTCATCTATTAACATGATACTTTGGTTTTTAAAGTTTAGACTTTTAACATGCATGTTTTTAAACTTTAGGCTTTTAAGTTCCATAATTTATTTACTAATATTATCCCATAACCTTACTTGGAATAAATTTGAATACTAGAGTATAGCGCACCTCTTATTCTTAATATCAAAGAGACTGTGGACTTTCACCCAGCATTTTAGCCTTCCTGTAGTGTGTGCACTTAAGCTAAAAGTTTTAAAAGTGGAGGCCTCAGCCACACTGGAAGCAGAAGCCCTACTCCATTGTATTATGTCACATAAGGTTGATTATAGGACAATCCAATTATACTGTATTTCCTCTGTGTATCTAGCTCACCTAAATTTCCTAAGATTATTCTGTGGATTTGAAATTTACTAAATTCATCAGTACAAGTATCACTATCATTTTTTATTATCTTTCTGGAGTATGATGGGACATTATAATCTTTATTTATTCAAGAAAGTTATCTTGTATTATACATTGAAATGTATTTTTCTGTTTCACTATTTGAATTTTTTTTTGCATTCTTATCAGCAATGCCTTTTCATTCTATCACTTTCTATCAAATATTTTTCATATCTTCATTTTTCCTTCTTCTCTTTAAGAGATTTTTCTACAGCAGCTTTTATATGAAATTTTACTCTGATTCTTAAAGTTCCTAAATTCATCTTTTGCACAATGGTTTGCATATTATGTATGTTCATTTCATCCATTTCTCAATCCTTCTTGATTCCCAAACATCAGAGAATGGTGTATAGAGGCTAGAACCAACGTTGGTTTTAGTGTTGCTGCCTAGTGTCCTTTTATTTTTATTTCTTCCTTTTTGTTTCAATCTGTTTTATAACTGTAAATTGTAAATATATTATTATTCCCAGAAATAGTACTTTTAAAATTTCCCATAGAACAACCTAATATAAATGGCAAATGATTTAAGTTTGATGAGTATTACAGCATTTTTAAAAAATATTCTTTATTTTCATAGAATATAGACAAATTATACATCTTTCTGGGGTACAAAGTGATGTTATGATTTATGAATACAATGTGGAGTAACTGTCAAGCTAATTCATATATACATCACCTTAAATTCTTATTTTTTCTCAAAGGTGTGAATATTTGAAATGTATTCTCTTAATAATTTTAAAATGTATGGTACACTATTTTAACTACTCATCACACTGTGAAATAGATCTCAATTGAAAAAAAAAAAGGCATTACTCTTGTTTAACTGAGATCTTAGTTGGACAAAAAAAAAAGGGCATTACTCCTGCATTACCTTTTAACCATCATTGGGGATCTGCCCCAAACTACACCATGAGTTTTTTCCCAGTGACTAGAGAGATGAGACAATGAAGGGTCAAGTCACAAGAAGATGAGAAAATGAGGGGTCAAGGCACAAGAAGAAAGTAAAAGCTGGGCTGGGGGGCTTTTCACCTCTAAATGTGAGGACTGGCATAAAGCCCCTAACTCTGGGCTAGCTCTGTTTTTATTACACACATCACATCATCTTACGCTTCCATTATTACACTGTTTTGATCATCAATCTAAGGGGAAGGGAGGCTAAACCCTTACATCATATTTCTTGCTGGGCTTGCATTTTCTAACCAAACTATTTCTTTAATTAACTACCTTAATCAGACAGATTTACCTCTTACTTTTATCACTCTAAGTTATTTATGATCTTAGCACAAACAGAGCATGGGACAGGGAACACAGTCCTGGAGCAGGATGTCATAGCAGACCCCAAACAGACGATGCACACAAATCTCATGAGTAGTGTTTAAGAGGGATTTTTCCTAACAAATGCAATCAACATGACCTGGTTCTTTGTACCTTCAATGAAACCTCAGAAATAAAAAAAAAAAAAAAGAGTGGCAATGAAACCCCCAGGAAGACTTGTGGGCAGATGAGCTGGCACTGCTGCCAATACTGAGGAAAAAGAAGAAAGGAGGCATTTTCCTCCTTATCTCTCTGAGAGACCTTTTCTCTCTTAATGAGGTTTGGGTGCCTGCCCTGTCTTCAGCAGGTTCAGCACTCTCTCACTACTTTTCTAACTTAATGAACTCACTCTCCCTGAGAGGGTAGCAAGCCTTGTCTCTCAGTTCTCAGTGACCTCTGAGCAGAGTCCTGCTGGGGGAGGGGTGAAACCCTGTGAGACAGTTTCTCTGTTTGAAAACATCAGGCTTTAGGTTGTCACACTTTGAAACAGGGTTGAGATTCTCGGTATTGCTTTTGCAGTCTGAATGTGTACATGTTTTCCTATGATCCACTTTTATCCTATCTCTGTTATCTCTTGCTCATCATCTGCAATAATTTTCTTAAATTTCTAATTTACTTATAATAAACAATTGAAAATTGGTTTCAAGCCTATTAAATCATTATTTCTAGCAATGTAAGCACATCTCAAGATATCACTCTTCTCATAAGTACCTACATGTCCACCCACAAACCCTCTTCTCCCCACCCCTCAGCCTGTGGAAACCACTGTTCTACTTTCTGCCTCTGTGTGTTTGATTATTTTAGATTCCATGACGTCCATAAGACTACCTGTTGATTTTACTTAGCATTACCATAATGTCCTTCAGGTTCATCCCTATTGTCACAAATGACAGGATTTCTTTTCTTTTTTAAGGTTGAATAGGGTTCTATTGTGTAAATATACCAATAGTGAGTAAATATACCTTTTCTCCCTTAAAGAGGTTTAGGTGCCTGCCCTGTCTTCAGCTGGTTTCATTCATTGATGAGTGGACTCATAAGTTGATTGTGTAACATGGCTGTTGTGAATAATGCTGCAATTAATAAGGAGCTTCGGACTTTTCTTTGACCTACTAACTTCAGATCTTTTAGATATATACTGAGTAGTAGAATTGGTGGATCATATGATAATTCTATTTTTTAGTTATTTGAGCAATCTTCATATAGTTTTCCATAATGACTGTACTAATTTATATTCCTATCAATAGTGTAGTAGAATTCCCTTTCTCCACATCTTCATCAACGTTTTGTTATCCTTCATGATTTTGATTATAATTATTCTGACAGGGCTGAGAATTATTCATTGTTGCTTAAATTTGTATTGCCCTAGTGATTGGTTATGTTGAGCATTTTCCATGTAACTGTTGGATATTTAAATGTCTTCTTTTGAGAAATGCCTAATCAGGCCTTTTGACCATTTTAAAATTAGGTTATTTGTTTCCTTTTATTTGAGTTATTTGAGTTCATTATATGTTTTTGATATTAAACCCTTATTTTTTGGTTCTGTTCCCTGATCTTTTGGGGTCAAATCCAAAAAGCAATTATCTAGAAATATGTAGCATTGCTTTTTACTCCTGATTTTATTCTAGTACTTTTATAGTTTGAGGTCTTACATTAAAGTTTTTATTTTATTTTATTTTTTTATTTTTTTATTTTTTTTTTGAGATGGAGCCTCAAGCTATCCCCCTGGGTAGAGTGCCTTGGCATCACAGCTCATAGCAACCTCCAACTCCTAGGCTCAAGTGAGTCTCCTGCCTCTGCCTCCCAAGTAGCTGGGACCACAGGCGCCCACCACAACGCCCGGCCATTTTTTGGTTGCAGCCATCATTGTTGTTTGGTGGGCCCGGGCTGGGGATTTGAACCCGCCACCTTAGGTGTATGTGGCTGGCGCCTTAGCGGATTGAGCCACAGGCGCCGAGCCTTACATTAAAGTTTTTAATCCATTTTGAGTCTAATTTTTGTATATAGTGTAAGATAAGATCTAGTTACATTTCTTTGTGTAATCGTTCAGTTTTCCCCACATTATTTACTGAAGAAACTGTCCTTTTGTACAGTGTGTTCTTGGAAACTTTGTTGAGAATCAATTGACCATAAATGTTAGGGTTCATTTGGTGCCCTCTATTTTGTTCCATTCCTTGATGTGTCTATTTCTATGTATGTGACATGCTGATTTAATTACTATAGTTTTGTATATAGTTTGAAGCCCTTCAGCTTTTTTTTTTTTCCTTTTTTTCATTTTTCTTTCTTTCTTTCTAGATTGTCTTAGCTATATGGTTTATTTTTTTGTGATTCTGTATGAACTTTAGGTCTATTTTTTCTATTTTTGTGAAAAATGACAATGTAATTTTGGTAGAAATTGCATTCAATCTGTAGATGATTTGGGGGAGTATGGAAATTTTGACAAAATTAATTTTTCTAATCTGTTAACATGAATTATCTTTCCATTTATTTGTATCATTTTTTTGTTTGTTTTTTGAGAGGGAGCCTCAAGCTATCCCCCTGGGTAGAGTGCCATGGCATCACAGCTCATAGCAACCTCCAACTCCTGGGCTCAAGCGATTCTCCTGCCTCCGCCTCCCAAGTAGCTGGGAACATAGGCGCCCGCCACAATATCCGGCCATTTTTTGGTTGCAGCCATCATTGTTGTTTGGTGGGACCAGGCTGGGGATTCGAACCCACCACCTTAGGTGTACATGGCTGGCGCCTTAGCCGATTGAGCCACAGGTGCCGAGCCCATTTATTTGTATCATTAATATCTTTTATCATCAAGATATTGTATCACCAGTATTTCTTATTGCTTTTATCAAAGTTTTATAATTTACAGCATATAGATCTTTGACTTCCTTGGCTTGATTTATTTTTAAGCATATTTTTTGTAGGGGTTATAAGTAGAATTGTTCCTTCATTTTTTACTCAGATACTTTTTTGTCTGTGTATAGAAATGCTGCTAACTTATGCATATTAATTTTGTATCCTGCAACTTTACTGTGGTAATTTGTTAGTTTAATGGTTCTCTGATTATGTCATCAGGAAACATCAACGATTTTACTTCCTTCTTTCCTATTGGATGCTTTATACTTTTTATCTCTTGCCTAATTGCTCAGGCAAGGAATCAATGCTATGTTGAATGGAAATGGTAAGAATGCACATCTTTGGTTCCTAGCCTTATGGAAAAAGAATCCATTTGTTCATCATGATTGATTAATTTAGAATTAATCATTCTAAATGATTTAAATCTAAGGCATGAAATGATAAAAATTCTTGAAGAAAGCATGGGAAAAAATCTAGACAATATTGGCCCAGGGAAAGATTTTTATGAAGTCTCCATTGGCAATTGCAACAATAAAAATAAATAAATGTGTCTTAATTAAGGTGAAAAGCTTCTGCATATCTAAAGACACAACAATTAAAGCAAATAGACAACCTTCAGAATGGGAAAAGATATTTGTATGTTACAAATCTGACAAATGTTTGATAACTAGAATCTACAAAAAAGTCAAATTAATCAACAAATAAAAGAGCAAAAAGTCTCATCTATCACTGAACAAAAAACATGAGCAGAACCTTCTCTGAAGAAGACAGATGAATGGCCAACAAACACATGAAAAAATGCTCCCTGTCCCTAATCATCAGAAAAATGTAAATCAAAACCACCCTGGATATCACTAAAACCATGAAAATAGCCCACATCACATAGTTTCAAAGCTGTAGATGCTGGCATGGATGTGGAGAGATTTTACACTGTTGGCGGATTGCAGACTAATACAGCCTCTTTTGTAAGAAGTGTGGAGAATCTTCAAAGAACTCAAAATGGACCTTCCATTTGATCCCTTAATCCTTTTACTAGGTATCTCCCCAGGGGAAAAAATTATTTTATTATAAGAAAATTTGCACTGTATTGTTTTTTGTAGCTCAATTTGCAATTGCCAAGATGTGGAATCAACCCAACAGCCCATCAACTCATGAGTAAATTAAATTGTGGAATATGTATAGCATGGAATACTATTCAGCCATAAAAATAGGTGGATGTTTTACATCTTTTGTATTAACCTGGATGGAGTTGGAGAACATTGCCCTTAGTAAAGTATCACAAGAATAGAAAAGCAAGAATCTAATGTACTTAATACTAACATGAGGCCAGTAGATGAACAAATACATGACCACACATGAGAAAATTCAATAAAATTCAATTGGGAATTGGGGAAAAGTGGAAGAGGAAAGATGTGAGGGTGGGGGGGGGCGGGGATTGGTTTGCTCTCACCCAGTAGGCACAATGTAAGGTTACATGGCATATCTCCTAGGTGAGGGGTACAGTTACAACAGGCATTTCACCTAACAAATGTGAAAAATGTAAACTAATCCTTTGTACTCTTAGATTAATCTGAAATAAGAAAATTAAAAATAAAAGAAATAGAATTAATCATACTTAACTGATGGGGTATAAATTGATTGTAAACAAACTTTTCCTCTGGAAATGTTGTTGGAATAAATATTCCTGTTTATTATGTTGAAGAGACTATGGCATATTTACAGCCTTTAAATTATATATATATTAAGAATTTTTTATTGGTGAATAATATAATCAACATATATAAGGGATGAATAAATAAAAATATATAATAATTAAATTTGTTTTCAAAAAGTAAAGATAATATAGTGCATATAACTGGTTATTGAGCTTATAGGTGGTATTTCTTTCCCCTCTTTCCTTTTTTCATATTTTTCTAATATGAATGCATTATTTTCATAATCAGAAAATACCATTTAGTAGGAGAAGATGGCATTACAATCATGAATTAATAAAAGCTACATTATACTTTTTTTTGTAGTTGTCATTGTTGTTTAGCTGGCCCACTTCAGGTTTAAACCTGCCATCCTCGGTGTATGTGACTGCACTGTAACCACTACGCTATGGATGCCGAACCAGCTTATGTCTTATATAAGCAAGATTTAATTGATTTTCAGGTGAATGCAGAATTTACTTATTTCAGTAAACCATTTACAAAGAAATACAATCCATACTTTTACATCTCCATGATCCCTTTCACATGAAAATTTATTTTTTTAAACTTAACCTTGTTAAAATTTATACAAGAATAAGGTGACCAGGCGTCCTGTTTTTGGCAGGACAGTCCTGATTTTTAGCAATTTGTCCCGCGTCCGGCAGCGTTTTTAAAAAGTCCTGATTTTTGGAAAGAATACATGACAAGCTAAGAAATAGCAGGAGAATAGAAGGGAATATACTTTCAGCTGCTGAAAAGGTTAATGTAACTCCATTTGGGAATGAAGAGGTTAATGTAACCTCATTTGGAAATGAAAAGGCTAATGTAAACACCCTACTCCCCTCCTGGGCAAGGTATCAGAAGGAGACTGGCTCCCTCCCTTGCTTCTAGGCAAGGATAATCAGCTCAGAAGGAGCCAAACTGTCTGGAACAAACAAGTGGTCCTCCCACCCCCCCAGAGTAAGGTGACCAGAGGTCCTGCTTTTGGTGGGACAGTCCTAATTTTTAACAATTTGTCCTGTGTCCTGTGGCATTTTAAAAAAGCCCTGATTTTTGGAAAGAATGCACAACAAGCTAGGGAACAGGGAGAACAGGAAGGGAATATACGGTTTTCGGCTGCCATGTGGCTATTTTGCCAGGATATGCCTTTTTTATTATTTTTGTTAATTTTATAATGTTAAACTTTAATAATAACAAACAACTGTTGAGAAGTGATTATCAAGAACTGCTTATCAAAGTTTGCATTGTTGTCAGGCCCCAGCTCCCCTCAATGGTGTCCTGCTTTACCAATGTTAAAATCTGGTCACCTTATACAAGAACAAAATAACTTCCCATGGTGTACTTCTAGTTAAAGAATGCAAATGCTCAGGAAAATTTTTTGAAAGTAGAAAATATTCAAACTCTGAACCATCTAATAGAAGTACAGGCACAATGGGGACCAAAGACAAGGAACCAAGGAACAGGCAGAATGGGAACCAAAGGCAAGGGAAAACACCCAAGAAAAAGGGAAAATTAAAAAGTAAGCTGAATGAGTCAGAACAAAAGAAAGTCAGATAGTTTAACTTTAAACCAGCTGCTGCTAAATTTCTTATCTGAGCACTTTCCTGCTTTTTCTAGAACTCTGACCTATTTGGGGTACAGCTTATAAAACATCCATGCTGGGTCTTTAAACACTCTGGAGAAAATAATGGCCACAGAGGACCCTATGGCAAGACCTGGAAAGATATATTAACTAGGCCATTTCCTCCCCAGTAAACACACAAAGCAAATACCCATTATGGAATTATGTATTTGGCTAGGACAGAGATCAAGTAAACAGATCAAGCCCTGAAATATGGGTAGGAGGGCTTACATCCCTTATTGCAGAGGAAGACCCTCTGTGGTGATGAGGGGAAAATTCCTCTCTCCCACTGATTCTTCAGAGGAGATTGATGCCAGTGGCATTTTACTCCACAGTGAACTAGAGGAGTTTAACACCTCCCTAGGAATCTGTGTGCGTGACCTCAGACTAGAGGCTGCTCCCACACAAGGCTCAGGTTCCTGATTTCTCAAGACTGCTCAGCCCCTTAAAGTTAATGATTATAGAAAAAATAGGAGCTTACATGCTTGTTCAGAGAAACTACCAGCATCTTTGTTCCCTTCCGCAGTTTACCCATTGGGCTGATGAGCAAATAGCCTTCAATAAAACTTGAGTGGAACTGACACTCATGGTTACCACTGGAACCCCACAAGTGGGTGGTGGTCCCCTGAGTTCCCACCTTTGAAAATTCTATTCTGTGTGTCTTGTCTCTTTCTTCTTATCATTTCTAACATTGTATTTCTTTAGTCTGTTGCTACCAGATCCACAGGTCTTAATGGGTCCTGGCACAGGGGAGAGAAGTAAAAATTAATTAACCTAACCCACTCTTAGAAAGAATATTAGCTTAATGAGTCAAATAAGAGGTAATGTAAATTTTCATTTTTTTTTTCTGTAAGTAGACAGAGGAAGATAGGGGGTAGGTTTAGAGACATAGGAGAAAGATGTCTCTTTAGAAAACCAAATATACTAATAAAATCTTGTTTTCTGAGTTATAAATCAATGCTTTTATCATTGATAAAAGCAATATCAAGCCAAATGTTAACACAAAACATGTTAGTAAATATTGATTCATTTACTGTATCAGTTTGAAATTTGGCTTTTCAACATATTGCCAGAGTTGACAAAGAGGTTGCATAGTGACCCCATATTGCCTCCTTTGTATGTTGCTATATTCTGGACACTTTTCAGATTTCTACAAAGGGGCAAAACCTAAGTCATTAAATTAAACCATACATATCATCACACAAACTATTCTTTCACTAACAGTAATTTTCCCCAAATTTGAACCTAGGTGGGACCAAAATATAGAATTTCCAAGTAAAATTAAGGTCACTAAGTCTAACATCTTTTATCTTCATTGTGCACTCAACTAATCAAAGGTAATGTGGTATTTGTAAATATAAGTAATTTGATTTTATACTGTCTTACAAATATTCAAAAGGTGTACACTTACATAAGAACAAGAATCACATCATTTTTTCTAGTACCTTCCTTGAATGTGATGCAGCATACCAAATATTATTAGATGACAGAATTTCAAATTGTATGTAAAACCAGCATATTGTACCCCATGATTGCACTGAAGTACACAGCTATGATTAATAAAAAAAAAAAAAAAATATATATATATATATATATATATTATTAGAATACTATCTGGTATAATTGCCAGAAACTGTTCATACTAAATATTATTCTTCCCAGATTTGTTTGAAGAGTTTTCATTTCTTTCTTTATTTTTAAATCTACTTTGTTTTTATCTTTATTAAAATCTTAGGATTATTCATTAGAAAATTTATTCATATTAATTATCCAATTATCCCTTGGATGAAGTGGTGACCTTCTCATTGCAAATAAATGAATGAATAGGAAACTGCAGAAAAATATTAACACAGATACTATCATAAACAACAGGAAAATCTAGTCTACCTATTTAAGCATTCTGTATTTAACTCATAATTTTGATGTTGGTATGAAATATTATGTGGAAACCAAGCAAAAAACAAATAAAAAGTCTGCCATTTCATTTGTGAATCATTTTAATTTTAGAAAGTGGTTGAGAATAAAGTATTTTGGGAGTTTGTATCTAAAAATGTTTTTCAAAATCAAGGTTCCAAAGGAGAGAGATATGGCTAATTCTTCAAAGTGACTTGTGTACATTTTCTGAAAACAGTGGTGCAAGGCTGGTGTTTCCACTCTAAGTTTTGAGACGCTACATAATTTCCCTTGAGAAGTGTTCAGTAAGGCCAAAGAGCACCAGCGCCTTAGATTTCCCTGTTTATCCTTCCCCTAGCACCCGTTTAGCTCCTTCCAAGGACAAAACATCCTCTTCAGCTTCACTGAAGCTGTTCAGTCTCCTTTGTAGCTACAAAATGTCAATTTTAACAAAGCATTAACATCCAAGAGAAGTTTCTTTCGATTTCTCAATTGTGATGTGTTTCATTTCTGATACTGTCTACCCTAAAGATTTATGAACTCACTACCTCTAAAGCACACGTTTACTGCAAACATTTGTAAAGTGAGCGTTAAAAAAAAAAAAAAGCTTGTCACCTTCTATAAGAATCTTTGTAGCTTCTCTTCTCTGCGCAGCCCTGACATTTCAGTAATTGCTTCAACCTTAGTGCTTTTTCTAGATGAAACATTTCCTAGACTCCCTATTTTAGAAGTTCTCCATTTTGATTACTAAGGCACTAAGTTTTTCCTCTCCTTTTGCCAAAGCTGCTTTTAGCCTGTCAACATGTCTGAATCAAGTATTTCCTCAGTGAAAATGGAGTACCCATGGTGAAAAGTGGTTTCATCATTTCTTGTCTTCTTTTAAGGCTTGCTTTAGGTGAACTAAGCTTATGGACATTTTTTTTCTCTGTATTTATTTATTTTTTTTTCAAAGAAGGTGATTGACATCTTATAAAAATTACAAAGCTACTGAGAAGAGATGTTTGTTGGTGACTCCTCTATATGGTTTGTTGCAAATCAAGATTGTTAGAAATTGAAATAAAACTGCAAGCAATTATAGATGCTTAAGGAAGAAATAAGTCAAAGTTAAAGGAATATATAAGTCACGCCTATTATCTCTTCCCAGTGCTTTTGAGTGTTACCTGTCTATGTGAGAGTTGGGGAGGGGGCTATGTGGAGAACTCTTAGATACTGTGTATTTCAAAGAAGTTGCTATGATCTGAATGTCTGTGTTACCCTAAGATCCATATATTGAATATTAACCACCACTATGGTAGTGTTAAGAGTTAGGATTGTTGTTTTGTGATTAGATCTTGAAGACTATCTTCATGAATGGATTAATTCCCTTATATACGAGGTTCCAGAGAATGGCCTTGCCCTTTCCACCATGAGAGCACTCAGCGAGAAGGCAACTGGCACATGAGTCTCAACGAGAAGGCACTAGAATGTGGCCTCTCCCTAGACAATACATCTGCTGGCACCTTAACTTGAATATCTCAGCCTCCAAAGCTATAAGAAATAAATCTTGGTTGCTCATAAGGTACCCAGTTTATGGTATTTTGTTATAGCTGCCCAAATGGACTAACACAGATGTCATGGTTAAAATTATACACTGGTACATTTTTTAGAAGTATCTAATGCAACCCTCAAATAAACTTGAAGGTAAGAAAAGATGAACACCTATGGAGGGTATGGTTGCAAATGTCAATTGGCAATGATAATCAATTTAGAAATTTTAAAAATTTTGAAAATCACTTGAACATTTTCTTCATATCACCTCTTGGTTGCCAACAGTGAGGATAATATTGTGATAGACATTTTGTATTCCCCTATACTTCTTTTTACCCACAACCATTTTCACATATAGTCAGTTAAGCATTGTACATCGTGCCTCAAGAAGGGATAGCACCATAAAAACATGAGGAAATAAGAGAAGTCTAGTCTTTGGTTTTTCGAGTTTTACCACGTAGGCCATTGGCATATGGAAAACACTCAAGCTATGAGCAATATATCTGAGGGATCATGATGTATCTTTCAAAGTTCCTTTGCCCCAAACTACTTCTATACCTATCTAATACCAGGTAGTTTTCTAGGCTGCAAGGTGCAATGCAATGAGAGGTGATGGGGGGGTAGAGAAAAGAACTCAAATGCTAAGCTTAGGAGCTCAAATTGTTTGCCAAATTTATGTGGTATGGCATGAGTCCCAAAATTACTGCATGATTCTTCTAGGCAAAAGGGGCTTGAGAAAGCCTTTCAGAATTCCTCTATCCTCTGGTAATGCCCAGAATCAGTAGGTCTGTTCTCCTTAGGCAGCCCTATTCTGTTTCCTTACCCTTAAAAAGGACAGAAGAATAGTACAGATAGAATAGATCACAGGATGGTTTAAGGTCCAAATTAGGGACCATACATCATGGCCAAAACTTTGTGGCCTGAATTTCAATGGATGTGAATGAGCATAGATGCTAAGATGGACTAGCCATGCTGCATGTGAGTTTTATACCAGCATAGCCCACCTCTTCCCCTGAAATCCTGGAAATCTAGATATGACCTGAGTAGATAATCAAGGGGAGTAACCCTAAAATGGCTTGATTAGGAATCCTTGATCCAGTGGAGTGAGAGCTCACACGAAGTATTAAGTAGCTCTATAGAAAAAAAATGAAGCTATATTTTTTTCTCAGAGTTAGTGAACAAAGGCTACCTTTTATCACTTGTTTATACAGTGGAAAGCTAAATTCTTTGGTGGATGTCTATTATAGAGCCATTATTACAAGTAATGTCTAAAACCAGAATAGAGAGACTGCCCCAAGAACATTCTTACTATCAGAAGAAGAAAAAGAAAAATCTTTACAATAGTTTCTGGAGGCATTAAGGCAGTATGTTAGATTCACTGTTAGTCCTAGTCTAAGCAAAGAAAAGATGATAGCTATTTTTTAAATTTAGCCAACATTTTGAATTCACAATAGATTAAAAAAGAGTCAGGAATGTTCTCCTTTATACTAAATCTTCTACTTTTGTTTCTAACTGTATAAGGCTGTGGGAAAATGCACCAATAAAGTCTTGCTGTCATGGCTTTTGAAGAAACTAGATTTTAAAGTGGTTTTTGTTCAAAGGCTTCTGTGATTATTACTGTTTCTTATCTTTTTACTTCCATTCTGCTTCTTTCTTTGTCATTTCAAAAACATCTCCTTTTTTATTACTGCTTTCTTTACTTTGCTTGTTTTTATTTCTCTTGCATTTTTTAGTATCGTTATGATCGTAACTGTTGCCCATTTAATTTCTCCATTTTTCTCTTCTCCCTTCTGTCCTTCCAAAAATCCAAAGGATGCATATAAAAATAGAGTACAGAATAAAACAGATTTAAGTATAAATTCACTTGTATTGTTGATAAGCCAAGAAATCCTCTGCTCATAGTAATTATTTGAAGTAAAGGTTTTAAAATTTTTGCACAATTCATTTAGAAAAAAATACAGTATTCAAAAAAGTATGAAATAATACCAGATCTCATTCATAATATTAAACCAAAGAATGATATTAATTTTTACATACCAGATTTGAAAAAATTTAAAGGGAGTGGGAATAGATACATATATGCTACTGGTAGATGTGTATGGCAAGGCAATATTTTATGACAATATCTATCTGGATTATTAAAAGTGTGCAAATTAATTGATTTGGCAACTCCAGGTCTAAGAATTTGCCTTAAGATGGATGTGCAAATTAATGGCAAGGTACACAAAAATATTTTTTATAATATTTTTATAACAGCAAAAATAAACACAACTAAAATGTTCTCCAGTAGTAGACTGGTTAAATAAAATACTGGGTGACTACAATAATGAGATACGTGACAATGAGGAAAACTTCCCATGCAATATTATTAAGTAAAAAATATTCAAGGTATTATATTTGTGCAATATGATACGTTTTGAATAAAGACAAAAGTATCCCTATATGTGTATCTAGGATTGAATATCTAAAAATCTAAATAAAGGTAAAGTTGGAGAGAAAAAATACTGGTGGAGTTAGACACTGTTAGATGATGAAAATTTTTTGGAGTGATATATAAAAATTGGTAACAGAAATTATCTCTGGTGAAAAAAACAGAAGACTTGGGTGAGGGTGATGAGGCTTTAGTTTAGTTCATGTTTTTTAATAAAATATTTAATATTCTTGACATGTATACATATTACTTTTTCCTCCTAAAGGAGTTGACTGGGCTGGGCATTATTAGATATTCATTTTCATTTTATATTTTTCTGTATTAAATGAAACTAAATGAAATTCTATTCTTAAAGGGGAACTAAAATAACCAATTTCCACCTCATTTTTGTCATGTACTTTAAAGTATAAGTTTCTAAGTATTAGAAATTTTGGAGCCTGCCCTCACTCAGAGTGGTGCTGAAGTTAACAGCTCATGGATTTTTAAACGGTCTATTTCATCACCCTTCTAAATTCTATCAGCCCTTTTGTAAATTCTCCCTTATCCTCATTCTAATCTGGAGTTCCCCAGGCAATTATATCAATTGTATACCTAATTTTCACATAGAGTTACTATTAGCTTGAACTATTTGATATGTACAAAAGGCCACAATGGATAATCTTTTATGTATTATCTTTCTGGAAGTATGTGCATTTTCAAGATAAAAATGAATTGATAAGACATACAATCTATCATTGCAGAATTCCAGATATCATTAAGATGATGAAAGATATGTATGTATTAGAGAGAATTTCTATATTCCCTTAAACAGAGTTATACCTTTAGAGATATAACATTTAGGATAAGGCAGGGGATATATCATTTAGGATAAGGTAGGTTTCTCTGTGGCAACAAAAATATGCCCCTCCCCACAATAGTTATGATTGAGAAGAGCAAGGTCTTTGTCCACAAAGACAAAGACTTGGTCCACGTAGAAAATTGACACATTTCTTGTCCACTTAGATTTTATTAGCTAATGTAATAATGTGGTAGACTAAATTTAAGATCTGAAACAGTGCAATTCTTCCTCTCTAAGGGGAAGGAATCATGGAAACATCAGAAATGTCTTTTCATATAACCTGCTGAACTTTATTTCCGAGTATCTTATGAGTCAGAAGAGAAGAAATTTAGCATAAAAAATTACCGAAGATTTTTAACCCTATTATCTGTTCTAAATAATTCTAACACTCCTCAGTCTTTAGTATGAACTCTATTTCTCAACATTTAATATTTTTTTCATTTTTTTTCTGAACTCCTCTTTGAAAGCTGGACATTAATCTATACAGTCAAGTGAGAAGGTAGAAACAAATAACAGTAGGAAAGCAGATATTGGAGGCAGAGCTAGATTCAGATTCTAGCTCTAAAATTGTCTTTGCCTACTATTTAATCTCTTTAAACTCAGCTTCCTCAGCTGAAATTTGATGTGATCTATTATTAAGGTTTTCAAAGGCTAGTTAATGTTTTTGAATTCTTAACCCAGTGCCAAGTTCATAATGAGGACTCAGTAAAGCAACTGACTTCAGAGACGGGAACTTACAAAGGAAAGTGAATTCCCCCTCCTCTTTTTTCCTGTAAAGAATCATGGAAGAAGCCCAAGTGCCCATTAACCCATGAATGGATTAATAAATTGTGATATGTGTACACCATAGAATATTATGCAGCCTTAAAGAAAGATGGAGACTTTACCTCTTTCATGTTTACAAGGATGGAGCTGGAACATGTTCTTCTTAGCAAAGTATCTTAAGAATGGAATAAAAGGCTCGGCACCTGTGGCTCAAGCAGCGAAGGCACCAGTCACGTACACCTGAGCTGGTGGGTTCGAATACAGCCCGGCCCGCCAAACAACAATGACGGCTGCAACCAAAAAATAGCCGGGAGTTGTGGCAGGCACCTGTAGTCCCAGCTACTTGGGAGGTGGAGGCAGGAGACTTGCTTGAGCCCAGGAGTTGGAAGTTGCTGTGAGCTGTGATGCCATGGCACTCTACCCAGGGCAACAGCTTGAGGCTCTGTCTCAAAAAAAAAAAAAAAAAGAATGGAATAAAAAGTATCCAATATACTCAGCCCTACTATGAAACCAATTTATAGCTATCATATGAAAGCTATAACCCAATTATAGCCCAAGAATATGGGGAAAGGAGACAGGGAGGGGAGAGGAGAGGGGAGGATAAATGGAGGGAGGGTAATTGGTGGGTCCACACCTACGGTGCATCTTACAAGGGTACATGCGAAATTTACTAAATATAGAACATAAATGTCTTAACACAATAACTAAGAAAATTCTGCAAAGGCTATGTTAACCAGTTTGTTGAAAATATTTCAAATTGTATATAAAACCAGCACATTGTACTCCATGATTGAATTAATGTACACAGCTATGATTTAATAAAAAAAAAAAAAAGAATCCTAAGTCAGTAGGGTGGTGCCTGTAGCTCAGTGAGTAGGGCCCCAGCCCCATATACTAAGGGTGGCGGGTTCAAATTCGGCCCTAGCCAAACTGCAACAACAAAAAAATAGCCAGGCGCTGTGGCAGGCGCCTGTAGTCCCAGCTACTTGGAAGGCTGAGGCAAGAGAATCGCCTAAGCCCAAGTGCTGAAGGTTGCTGTGAGCTGTGTGATACCATGGCACTCTACCAAGGGTGACAAAATGAGACTGTCTCTAAAAAAAAAAAAGAAGAATCCTAGGTCTAAAGATAAAGAATGTAAGTTCATTCATGGAGTTTATTGAGACCTTGACTTCTGATGTGTGGAGATAGTGTAGAGATGCTCATGAGTAGTAAAATGTTAGAAGTGTGTCGACTCTCACTAAATGCTAAGCCAATGAAATTAACACAATTTTTAAGTCATAGATTGGACACAATTACTACAAAGATACTGATTCTAATTCTCAGATGCTTCATTTTTACATTGTATAGTTGAAGTTTAACTTTAAAAGTACACATACCGTAGTATGAATACTTGGATTTAAAACTTTGATAAAAATGAATGTTCAATGCACTTCAAATAAAGTATCACTTAACTCCAGCTACTGTGAGCCACAAGAAAGATTTTTAAAATAGTACATTCATTATTTTAGCATATTCTTATAAGTATGGGTTTCAACGTTAATCTTAAATGCATTGTTACGTTTCATTTTTATGTTATAAAAATAATCTGTAAGGCAAATCTGACTAGTGTATTTCCAGACTCAGAATAAGAAGAAAAGGTGTAATATTTCATGAATGATGGTTTTACTAGAGACCACAGTTTTCATAAAACATCTGGATTACAATTGCCAAACACTTTCCGTTTTTTCTTAGCTGTACAGGTAATATCCACATGTGGCACAACAAGAAGACTTTCAGCTTTTCTTTCTTTTTGTCAACCCCTGAAGTCTCTGAATAAATCAAGACCTGTTTACATTTTCCTCACTGTTCAGCTTCATTTCCATCTAGTTAAACATGTTTGGTGAGTGTAATATATTCCTTTTCCAAGAAAATTCTTTATTCTTCTGTCGCCATGCATGATTCAGCAAGACACTATCAGAATCCATAACAACTCTGGTGAGCTGCCCTCCTGTCCCAGTCAGACTACCAGAATATCCTCTGATGAACTAGCCAGCATTTTCCTCTCCCAAGCCAATGATCCATTGTATAATGCTTCCATGCAGCTTATCTCTTGAATCATGCTATCCTAGGTAACATAATCTTCTTTAGGACAGAATTTGAAGATTTATACATCGGAAGCTATCTTTCTGTATGTTTGACTTTGTTCCTCTTAAACCTCACTTTAACCTGCTTCTGGAACCACTAACGTGATTTAAACTCTCAAGGTGGGCTACTGATCCCAAGTGCTGTCCACTGAAATCACACTAGGCAGTTCTTGCTTATGCCACAAATCTGGCTTAACTTCAAACTCTTGGTTCTGTATTGCCTATTTTAATAATATTTCTGGTACTAAGGATTTAGTAAAAATCTTTGCATGTACTAACATGCATATAAAAGACCTCTTGTTCTACCTACACGTAGTGTCTTGGTGATGCTTAGAGTCATGCCCTGACACTAACCAGTAGATCATCCCTTACAGATACTTACACGAGATACTCTTCCATGTGGGAGTACAGTGGGACACACAGATTTTTTTCTAATGATATGCCCAAAACTGCAGCCTACTTTTGACCCAAATTTGAGAGCAGTAAAAATACTGCTCACTCATTTGTGGCAGTAGTTTAAGGCTCTGAATTAGGTGTCAAGGAGATAGTAATGGCTAAGAGAAATATGATTCCTGCCTCCCAGAGCTTACAGTGATGGGAAATGTGGGTAACTACACATGAGATTACAGTCCAGTGTGATGAGCTCTGTGATAATTTTATGGTGAACACATGGAATGGTCAGGTGCAAGTTTTTGAACTGGGACACCCTCAGAGGAATTAGGTGTTAGCTAAGTTAAGTGTCAAAGCTGAGGAAGAGGGTGGTAGTAGCGTGAGCGATCCTGGAAGAGCTGATGGGAGAGATGATCTAGGGAACATCACGGACAAAGGAACTGAGAGTTTTGTTTCTTTGTTTCCAGTGAATTGAAGTTGCGTTGTATGTGACACTAAAATTATCACACAGCCTTCATATTACCTTTTGTCACTTTGCGGTGCTGTCTATTGGCTTGAAAACAATCGAACTGTCAGAAACAGTGAAGTTGTTACATAAGCTTTGTCACTGAGAAGTTTTAGGAGAGTGGAATGACTTTTTATGGCCTCATTTTGCTCATCCTGCCCTGCCATCTTGTCCTGTTCAAGCAGAGGCACGTCAGGCTGCTTGGTGCCACGGAATGAGAACGAATGCATCTACAGAGAACTGATTAGTTTTCTTTCCATTTGAGATGTATAACGTGCACTGGATGGTGAAGCTTTGGCACGCATGAGGGGCGAGTGAGTAGGCAGTGACTCCCTGAATCCTGGATTTCCTCTCTATAGCTAGAAAAACTCTGCCTCTTGAAAAGAGGGCTTTCATATATCCAACATATGAAGCTAAATATTCTTGATTTTTTAAAATATCTCAGAATACTAAAGATAAGGTACTTCTTTTCTGTAATGGAAAACTGTTTTCAAGTTAAGAAAAAAAACACTAAAATCTAAGTGTAACAGATGTGACATTTTCTGCTATCTCAGAGTTAGTCAATAGAAATCAAAGATGAAATAAAGACTTGCAAATTGATTCAAATTCGACAGAGAATTTCAAACAATTAGGGTTAGCTATCTCCTCCCAAGAGTAAAATATGGAAAATGTCATTTCCAAGATTGTTATAAAAAGAGGCTGGTTTTGTTTGCTCACTCTGAGGAAAGTCAGCTGCCTTGTTGTGAGCTGCCTTGTGGATAGGTCCGCGTGGCAGAGAACTGATGTCTGTGGTCAACCCCCAGTGAGAACCTGAGCTGCCACTAAGGGCAGAATCACGTCCCTTCCAAATTCATATGCTAAGGACCTAACCCTTAGTACCTCAGAAGATAATTTGGATACTGAATCTTCACAGACTTACAGTGAGGTCTCATTTTACAATGAAAATACATTCTGAAACATGTGTCATCTGTGATTGTATTGTACAAATATCATAGAGTTTATTTGCACAAACCTACGTGATATAGCCTACTACATACATATTGCTCCTAGGTTGCAAACCCACATGGCACGTTAATGTAGTGAGTACTGTGGCAATAGTAACATGATAATAAGTAGTTGTGTAACTAAACATATCTATCCATAGAAAAGGTATGGCCAAAATACGGTATTATAATCTTATGGGACCACCATCATATATGTGGCCTGTGATTGACCAAAATATTATGTGGTGTATAATGGTCATTAAGTTAAAAGGAGGTTACTGCAGTAGTCTTTAACCCAATATGACCAATATTCTTATGAGAAAAGGAAATTTGGACACACACAGGTGCAGAGAGAAGATGAAGTCGCAGGAAGAAGATGGCCATGAGTCAGCTAAGGGGAGAAGCTGAGCCCACACCCTTCCCTCATGGCTTTTAGACAAAATGCCTCCATCTAAAACTTCTGTCCTTCAGAGCCATGAGAACATAAATTTCTGTTTTTTAAGCTACCCAGTGTGTGGTGCCATTTATATGAGGTTGAGTGGACTAATAAATCCATTAACAGTCGTGTCAGTGAGCTTCTTGGTGGAGCTTTTCAGGCCTGTCAACAGCCAGATGAGTGTGCTTGGAAAAAAATCTCTCTCCCACACTGAGTCTTAAGAAATGATTACAAAAGTACATGGAACAGATAAGTCAGGAAAGGGGATTTAGTATGAAGTAAAAAATGAGGATATTGTGGGTTTAGTGTAAAGGTAGCCATGAACTCATCCAAAGGATTGGTAGATATTTGAATCTAGAGTTTAAGGGTGGGGCCCCTTCTCATTGATATAAAAAGCCTATCATGTGAATAGATTGCATTTCTGGGAGTTGCAGAGCTAAGTTCATTTTTATTTGAAAAACTCTCTTTCAAAGTTGAACAGTAGTGCTATTCTTTTTCTTTGTTTCCCCATACAAGGAACCAGCCTTCCATGTTACATATTAAAAGAAAAGTCGAATCTGTGGATTTATGGATTTATAATCTAAAATGGCCAAGTAAAATATAAAACACAGAGCATTTTCTTGTATTTTATCCCCACAACATTACATTTTCCTCTATAATAATAACTGCAATAATGCAAGCAAAATAGAAACAGATGTTAAAGTGAATATTCTAGAAATTTGCTAGTCACCGGAATGTAATATTCCATGATTTATGCAGATTTTCTCCTATAGGCAGATTACTGCTATGTACAATACTATGAATTTTCAGAAGGTAGGATTTTTCTTTTTGATATAGCCTATCAGTTTTAGCTGTCAATATTAAATAATTGAGTTCTATTTTATTTGGGAAGCCAAGAAACAAAGCCAGAGAAAGTATGGGCAGCTTTAATCTTGAAATGCAAAATCATCCACCAAAAAACTTATTTCTTTTTTTCAAGATCTAGGTTAATAAACTTTTACATTAAATCTCACTTAAAATTCAAAAATAAATTTTGTTTTATGTCAGATTATTACGAGGGTGTATACAATTAGCTTACATAGTTTGCTTTTGTACCATTAAAGTCTAAATTAAATTTATGTCCATCACCCAGGAAACGTGCCATACACCCATGCAGTGTACTCACTGGGTGGGAACTTACCCTACCCTTTCCCTATCCCCACTTGAGTTTAACTGAGTTTTCTTGTTATGGGAGAATGTAGTTCTTAATCTACTTGTTGTGATTTAGTACTGAGTACGTGTAATGCTCACTAGTATCACAAGAATGGGGAAAAAATTGAAATATTCAGACATTAAAACATCAAATTGGGTAGTGTCCTACTTTAAAAAAAATAAGGGGATTTCACTGGTGGTTTTCTTAAAATACCTTTCCTTTCTAAATCATTTTGGTATTAGCTTATTATCACTTATTCAGAAAGATCTCTAGCACCATAAAGGGTAATTTAATACGGCAATCCGGAGGTAAACACAACTATGCTTAAAAAATTATGATTAATGAGTGATGGTTAGTTTCCAAGAAACTAACACTAACTGTGTTATATTAGGATAACTTTTTATTCAAGTGATATTTCAGAAATTTTTGAAACAGAAAAAAGATGAATTTAAGCAATGATAAACACAGAAGATTTGTCAATTAGATCTCTGATAAAGAAATACTTCACTTACATGGTGTGGCTCAAGAGGCTAAGGCGCCAGCCACATACACCTGAGCTGGTGGGTTTGAATCCAGCCCAGGCCTGCCAAACAATGACGGCTGCAATCAAGAAATAGCCAGGCGTTGTGGTGGGCACCTGTAGTTCACCACAGGGAGGCAGAGGCAGGAGAATCGCTTGCTCCCAGGAGTTGGAGATTGCTAGGAGCTCGAGCACTCTCTGTGATGCCAGAGCATTCTACCCAGGGTGACAGCTTGAGTCTCTGTCTCAAAAAAAAAGAAAGAAAGAAATACTTCACTTATAAATAATGATCCGGTAGAGTTCTGTTTTCCTTGCCACTGTTTTAAATCATAGACAATATTTAAATTAAAAATAAAAAGAAGACGAAACAGGCGTAACAGGTGTGGCTTTCAGCTGAAACATGGAGGTGGTTGTGAGTGTCCTACATTTGTTTGAACTTTCCTCATCCTGTTAGTTTGTATTCATCTCTCTTTTAGAGATTTGCACTAGTAATATCTTGTGATTGGTTGACAAGTTGGAAACTTGCTGAAAATTGGGCAACTTCGGGGAAATTATTGTTTGCACATGAGCTAAGTTTGTAGAGACATTCCTTAAGTAAGGTGGTGGGAGATGTGCTGCCTGTTTACTGCCAAAGCCACACGGATTGTCCTCGATGGAGTAAACGGTGAGCTCAATTACTCGACCTTGAAACGGATATGCACTTACCAATGATCAGAGTAAACTGCCTGATGACCTCCTGGGCTCAAATCAAGTGATTTATTTAGACAAACGAATCCCAGCAAGGCATCTTTTGATTCTGTCTCCTCTAACTTTGGGTGGGAAAATATATTTCATAAAAAACAACCTTTAGAAATTGTTTTATGACCTCCACATAAAATATGCTTAATTTACTCTCGAATTCAATCCAATTTTAAGCTGCAATTGATTTCTGAAATACATCCATTTGTGGAAATTCACTACTGAAAAAGATTATTGCACATTTTACCATCAGGTCTGTTTGTTTCCAGTTGGTGGAAGATTACTCTCAATTTGATAAGCTTCTTAAGATCTCCTGCTATATCAGGGATGAGAGAGCTCTGATCACAGGCAGTCAATTCACAGTTGTTAACTTAATCTGTGGCACATTTAATACCCATAACAGGTTTTATAGGTTGTTGCCCTTCCCTTTGCCCTTCATTGTCAAGCATTGGCAGATCAAAGAAAGCCTTCACCAGGACCTGCAGAGTTTCCTTGTTCCAGATCACAGACTTTGAATGTTCAGCTACTCTTTACCCCACACACTTGCTACTTTAGCAACGAAGGCACTTTTTTTATTTTAAATATATGTTATTTTTTGTACAATTTTTATTTATTAAACCATAACTTTGTACATTGATGCATTTATGGGGTTCTGAGCATTGCTTCGATATACAATGTGAAATGCTTACATTGAACTAAGTAACACATCCATTACAATTATACTTATTTCTTAATAGTTTTGAAATGCACCATTGCATCATGTATATTAGGTGAGGTCCCCCCAAATACCCTCCCTCCTCTCATATACCCCCTCCCCTCCCCTCTCTCTCCTCTTCCCTTCTATGTTCTGGACTATAATTATGTTTTGCAAGAGGGAATTTCTGTGCAGATGAGGTGTTTAATGCAGAAAGGGACCCATATAACGCACACCATCAATACTGTCCACCTGTCCCATTGTCCATGCTTAGGTTTCTGGGATGGCACAGACTGGGAGAGTGCGGGGCCAGTATTGTAGGAATAGAGAAGAAGAAAAAAGAAATAATAGAGAATATTTTCTCCCTAATACAACCTGTATCTGACAACATAAGCGAAAGTTTACCTGTGCTGAGATCCCGCATTATGCGTTATTTATTAAAATGCATCGTCTCTGTCATCACTCGACAAACTCCAGAGTTCCTATTCCACGAGCAATCAGGTGACTTGATGAAAGTGCTCATGTGGGAGCCATTATTTGGATCTCTAATTTATCCATTGCCATAGTCAGTGATCTTTTATAAAAATAAAGAATATAGTTAAGTAAAATAAAAGTTATATCATAAATTTAGTACATTGAGATTTAAAGATAACAACCTTGGTAGTATAAAATATTTGAAATTCAATGCTTATTTCCAAACAGGCAAAGAAGATGTTGCTATAAAATACATTTGTGGCCAACATAATGTCTGTGTTGAATGCAGTGAGGTACATGAACATGGAAGTTGTATAGCATCTCATGAAGGCAAAAGCAGACTTCTTGCCTTACAATATTTTTTTTTGGTGTCATAAATTAAGAAGAAATTAATGGCAGGTCTCCATTTCCTGCCTATTTGGAATTACTTTGTCTTTACTACTATGGAAAAAAGGCTGTATTTTATAATTTCAACACATATATGTGAATCATTAGTGGAAGCAAATGAGAAGATTTATCTTCTACATGCTTGATTTTTATCATCAATTTGATTTTAGTCACAGTTTTTGACAAATGAAATGTTTTAAGCTTTAAATTTGTATGATCTATATTATCAAAAGAAGAGTTAATAATGCATTTGATGAACATTAAGATGAAAGCCAGCACTTAGGCCACAATTAATTCTTACCTTGTCAGCAGATGCAGAGAGTTGTGAATAATAGAGAGCCTAATGGCAAGTCTGTTAGACGTGTGATGGACAGAAGGTTTAAAAGAAAATCTGTAAGAGCATCGAGTACCTAACTCAGTCTGAGAGAGAAGAATGTCCAAAAGCATCGCCTTTAGGCTATAAATCAGTATTAGAAAGACATATATTGTATTTCCATAAGTGGTTGAAAAGAATGTCTTGGTGACACTATTGTCATTTTTTTAAAGAGTTATGCTATTATCTGACCAGAGGCCCTTTTTGAACCACTCTCTGTGCTGACAAAATAACATTCACTTTACATGGGTCACAGAAGCTCAGCTATCCTGAAAATTAATCCCTTTGGCTCAACACGTTTAATCTCAACATATCCCTCTAGGACTTGTCCTATAACTGGACTTCCTATGTTACCTCTAGTCAGCCTGGGTAGAGATCAGAGGCTCAAAGTGTTTCCCTGAGGAACCATCAGCTGCATTTCTTTTGGTCATTGGAAGTGCATTATAAAAGAATCAGAAACCTCCCCTTGTGATCAGACACAAGTACTCCTGTGGGATTCAGTTATATCTTTAGACAAGAAGCTTTGAAACGAAGTAAAGATAAAATTACCACATAGACAGGCAGTGCAAAGGCCGGCTCCCTGACCTTGCTGAGACTCCTCCTCAGGGTAGTGTTGGCCCGCGCCCATTGAAGTTTGCCCATAGGCAGCTGGAAGTACAATGGGATTTGTTGCAAAGGTGATGTAGGATGGCTCTGACATTCTACTGTGTTTCGGGGGGATTCTGACTTTGGTCCGACCATTATTGAACACCTCACTATTTGTGGTCCACAGCAGCAGCATTACACGTAGCTTGTTAGAAATTGAGAATCTCAAGACTTTTTCAGAATTACCGAATCACAATCTGCATTTGATAAAGATCTCTGGAATATTTATTTGCAGACTAAAATTTTAGAAGTCCTGCTCTATGTTGCCATATTCGATTTAAGTCAACACATGACTTTTCTGTGCTACCCAGCAGCTTCTGTTGATCTTACAATTCAAATTTGCTGTGTTTGCGCTTCTATTTCCTTTACACTCTTCACTGGATAAATAAAAAATATTTGATGAGGGAATAGTTTAGTATTTACATAAATTATTCAGTTTCCAATTAAATGTTTGAATAAATTTTACTCTTTCATGATAATATGTATAATATAAAAGGAGTAGAACAATTAAAGGTAGAAAGGAATTTATAAGCGAATTATGTATCTTCTAAGTTTAATACTGTGTGTATCACTGTTTGGTTCTATATGTCTTATGTGATTTCCTCTTCTAAGATGGATACAGTAATATCAAATTGGAATACAGTCTTTAACTATAAACTGGGGCTTGGCACCTGCAGCTCAGCGGCTAGGGCGCCAGCTACATACACCAGAGCTGGCAGTTTGAACCCAGCCTGGGCTTGCCAAATGACAATGACACCTACAACCAAAAAATAGCAGGGCATTGTGGCAGATGCCTGTAGTCCCAGCTACTTGGGAGACTGAAGCAAGAGAATCACTTAAGCCCAAGGGTTTGAGGTTGCTGGGAGCTGTGATGTCACTGCACTCTACCCGAGGCAACAGCTTGAGACTGTCTCAAAAAAATAAATAAATAAAATAAAAATTAATGAATATAAATTGGGAGTTTTAACTCGTATAGCATAAAAATGTCCTGTTAGATTTCATACAGACACATTTACAATCACAGAGCTCCTGGTTTCCAGTGAATAAGGAGTAATAATTTTTAAAAAGACTCCTCAAAAAAATCATTTTTAGGGTAAAAGTCCATCACAATGTTATATACATGTGGAGAGATTTTTTTTCTCATTTCTTATAACAAACAGGTGCATTAAATCCCAAAGGAGTAGGGAGTAGGGCGCCGGCCCCATATGCTGGAGGTGGTGGGTTCTAACCCAGCCCCAGCCAAAAACTGCAAAAAAAAAAAAAAGGTTATAATTTTGGTGTCTTTCCATGGTACAGTTATTTCATAGTTATTCAGATTTTACTTAAAAGTAGTTATACCGCTTTTTTACACATTCTTATCCACATAGCATTGAGCATTATTATTGCTGACATTTTAAAGGGGGTGTTATAAACAACGTTCACGGACAAGCAGGTATGTGTGTACATCTGAGAAATACTGGCAGTAGTTTCACACCATATAGTCACAAACTGTATTTGTTCACTAGTTCTAACAACCTTTAAAAAATGTAATTTATAGAACACAAAATGCCAGCTCACAGGCCTGCCTCTCTGGGTGCCCTAAGAGGGCCTCATATAGGAGAAAATGGAGACTGTGAACTACATAAAGACAAACGCGAAATAAAATAACTTGACTTCTCTGTGGATATTTTCTATTGAAATTTAATGTTTAATTTTTAAGTTGAATGTGTTGCTAATTTTAAAACATCAGCTTTGCTTCATTTACCTGGAAAAGATGAAAACAGCAGCTACATGGACCAGACTTTAAGGGGCTTCCTAACCATTCTTCAGGTGTCTCCGGACTCTGCCCAACTCCTCCAGCCTCCTCAACCACAAGGGCTCCTGTAGTTGCTGGAAATTCTATTCATTTCTCCATACCCATACCCTGATGGTGTTTATATATGCTAATAAAACTGGGAATAATGCAAAGGATTTGGACATATACCCAAGAATCCCAACAATCAGCTGGTCAAGGCTTAGAGATTGAAAAATCCTTCAGAACACAACAATTCTCAGGTAGACATCCACCGCTTCCCATGCTGATGCTCTGCCATTATGGTAACTGGGCTCAATTACATTCTTGTTCCAAGTTACTTGTTGTCCATCTCTATGAAATAGGTATATTTACCCGCCCTATATAACTCCATCAGGCTTGATTCTATGACTTAGCTTGATCAGTCAAACTGAGAGCTTTTGTTTGTTTTGCCAAACAAAAGCTCTAAACACTATTTTTTCCCTCACCCATGGGAGTGACATGCACTGTATAGATCCTGTTCCTTCAGCCTGAATCCTATATTAAAGGAAGAGAACAGAGCTACATCTGAGCCGTGTTGTATATAATGCAAGGGAGAGATAAGCATTTGTTTTATTAGGCACAGGAAATTTGAGTTGTTTTTCTTTTTCTTAACCACAGCACGATCTTGCCTAGGACCAACTAATTTCTCTTCCATTTGGTTCTCTTTCTCTCTCTCCACACACACACACACACACGGCTAAAAAACATATATACAATTTAGGAGATGTTGTCTATGTATTACTTTTCAAAGTTGAATTAAAGGTACTGGTCAAGTGTATCCAGACAAGATATGCACATTCATTTTACCTGCAATTCATACACTTTGATTGATTTATGTCCAACGAGGTCTCTTAAAATGTGTATGCAGATTTTAAGAAAGCAAAAAAACTCAAGTCATATTTTCCTTCTGCAGCTATAAGTGATGCTCAAACGTGACTTGGACTCCTCTTTTATTATCAGTATATATTGAATATTACAATGTGATTAAAGCTTTTTACTTTCTTAAAGTGTACGTACACTGTTGGCACCCCCTGTACATGCGTGTGTGTTGTTTTGCACACACGCATATTATTTCCCATATGTACACATACCCATAAACATACAGGAACACACCGTACATCGCAAGAAGCAATAAAACGAGTCACTTGCATTCTTTTGGTTTCCTGGTGCATATGAAAGTTAAGTCTACCCTCTGTTGTAGTCTATCAGGTGTGCAGAAGCATCAGATCTAAAATACACAGTGTATATGCCCTAATGAAAAAAGCATTTTACTTTACAAAGGCTAAACAACCACCTGAACCTTTAACTAGTAAAAAAAAATGCAATACCTGTGAAATAAAATAAAGCAAAGCACAATAAAAAGGCATACACAATAAAAAATGTATAATATCAATGGCCTCATGGCATTTCCTACTGTGACTTCAGTTTGTGTTTTTTTTGTCTCCTACATCTTTCCTTTTTTTGCTTCTAACAACTGCTGCCAACCTTATGAGTTTCTCATTATTATTCCCAAGAGTATTAGTCACTTTATCATCCTTGTTGAGCAGAATGTTCATGCCTGGCCAGTTAATTGGCCACAAGTAAGCCTTTATAGTGGCTTAGATGACAACTATGTTGTGGCCTGTCATTTACTATGTGCAGAATATTTTTGATAACAATTTTCACGATTGGGAAGGTGTCACATGCCCTTAAGTTTTCTTAGAAATAATAAATAGTTATTAGAATCACTGTCTTTAAGGCTTTCTCAAAATGGTACGATCTGTAAATGGAATAATTGTACCATATGCATATTGCCATGGATGTTATTCAGGAAATGCAGGTGTAATCAGAAGCTATTAATATAATACAATTGAAAAGAAAAACTGAGTGTTTCTACTGCACTTTCTCTTTATAACTAAAGCACATATTTCAATGGAAATCACACTGATCTCTTACTTCAGAATATTTTATTTGGTTTGTTCTACTATCAATCACTCTATTAGGCATAGAAAACAAATGAAGTCATTCCATTCAATTTTCTCTGTTATCATTTCGAGGCAAATTTTATAGCAGAGCAAAAGATTTCTATATAATCTCCAGGCACTGATGACTCTGCTGCCTTTATGAGTCCATCTAATCCTTACAACCACATTTCAAGTTGACAATTCTTAAAACATCCGTGGATATGGATGCCAATTTCAGGAAATATCCCTGACAATAATACATCCTGAGTTATTTTTACAACTTACAGTATTCATCCTGCAGAGGAGAAATAGCTTCAACATTCTTTCATTTCTGTTCAATCCGTTTCTACAAATTTGTATTCCTATGCAAGCCTCTTTCACTTAGTCATGGCATTGCAGAAACTAAAAGCTCAAATGCCTCTAAAACCACTGAATGGATTCCTGTCAAAATAGAAGCTCAGGTTCATGGCTCTGCATCGCCCTCAGAAAATCTGTGAAGTCTGTAACGGCAAGGGAAGGGAGAATGCGTTAGAAACAGCCCTGGTCTTAGTCTCACATATTTCTGCCGCTTTCTGGGTGTATAATCTTCACTTCTCTGTGCTCTCAGCAATTACCCAAATTAGACTGAATATTCTTTACAACCAGCTGAACATTCTCATTTGGAGGCCACTCTGGATTTCCCTGTCTCAATGCCTGTAATTTCAGGCGTCTGCGGTAAACTCCGATCCCTCTGCAGGAGCACACTCTATGAGGCTGTTAGGCCATGAAGTGTCTCTTATCTTTCTTCTTTTCCTGTGCTCCAAATCTGGATAGATATTTTCATTGTTTTATTTTGAATAATAAGTCTATTTCATGATATGCTGTAGACTGAATTGTGTCCTCCAAAATTCATGTGTTGAAGCACCAACCTTCAATGAGATGATATTTGGATACAGGGTTTTAGGAGGTAAAGTTAAATAAGGTTGTAAAGGTCTGGTCATAATAGAATAGAATTGGTGGGCTTATCCAAAGGGGAATTGGAAAAGATCTCTCTGCCTTTCCAGAAGCACAAAAATGAGCTCACGTGAGCACACAGAGAAATGGTGCTACCTGTAAATCAGGGGAAGAGGCCTCGGAATGCAATCTCACTTGCCAGCACTTTGTTCTTGCTCTGCCAGCCTCCAGATTTGTGAGAAATACATTTCGGTTCTTTTAAGCCACTCAGTCTATGGTGTTCCTTATGGCAGCCCAAACAGATAACTGCAATCAACTCCTAACTTTCTGTCCCTTATCAAACAGCCTGCTGGAGTGACCACGTGTGCGTTTGTCAAGGCCGTCTTTCCACATCCCAAAAACAATGGAAAGACATTAATAGCAAGAAAAGAATGTGGGATATGGGCCGTGCCAATGACATATAAATTCAGGTTCATATGAAGAAAATAAAGGAGTGAATATAAGTAAGAGTCTTCCAACACAGAGGGCTAGGTGGAACACGACAAAAGTTATAGATGAAAACACTGTATCTTTCTTTTTTATTTCAGATTACTATGAGAGTGCAAATGATTAGGCTATGTTGTTTGCATTTGTTAGGTACAGTGCAAGTTGTCGTTGGGTCCCCTTATGCAGAGGCTGTGCTGTATTCCCTTACACAGTCACATTAGGTGCAAGCACAATAATCCCCTCCCTCTTTCCTTCTCCCCACTTGAATTTGTGTTTTTCTCTTGTGTGAACATGTAGTTATTCATCTACTGGTTTCCTATTAGTATTGAGTACATTAAATGTTTTCTTTTCCATTCTTGTAATACTTTACTAAAGAGAAAGTTCTTCAACTCCACCCAGATTAATACAAAAGATATAAAGTCTCCATCTTTTTTGTCACTGCAAAGTATTCCATGATACAGATAAACCACAGTTTATTAATCCATTCATGTGTTAATGGGTTGATTCCACACTTTGGTGATTGCGAATTGAGCTGCAATAAATATTCTAGAGCAAGTGTTTCTGAAGAACACAGATGAATGGCAAAAAGGCACATGAAAAAATGCTCATCATCCCTACTCATCAGAGAAATGCAAATCAAAACCACCCTGAGGTATCACCTACCCCTGGGGAGAATAGTCCACATCACAAAGTCACAAAGCTGCAGATGCCAGTGGATGTGGAGAGAAAGGAACACTTTTTGGAAAGAAGTATGGAGAATCCTCAAAGAGCTAAAAGTAAACCTTCCATTTGATTCATCATCCCATTACTAGGCACCTACTCAGAAAGAAAAAAAGTACCATTTTACCGTAAGGAAAACAATATATCTAATGTCTTTCCTGTTCTCTCTCCTTAGATTTTTAAAAAACTGTTGACCAGTTAAAAGGTGAATGAAAGTAAATTTATGTTTAATTATGTGAAGTAAATACGTTAATTCTTTTCTTTGCCCTGAAGAAGCTCTGAGTAAATGATATGGAAAAAAACAGAAGGAAAAAAAATAAAAGTATTATGATGTCAAATGTCATACATTTTACTATAATAAAAGAGAAAGTAAGGGGCAGAATAACATCTACATAGGATGAAAAACATACCAGGAAGACATACTCATATAAAATATGTAAAGATTTACATTTTATTTCTAAATGAGTCAGATGACATTAAAATATTACAAAACAAAGGAAATATTTTAATCAGATTTAGAAAAGCTCAGAACAAGTGACAGAACTTAGAAAAGAATTATATAGAAAATATTATTTTAGCAATCAAAATATACTAAATAAGGGTGGGCACTGGTGGTTCACACCTGTAATCCTAGCACTGTGGGATGCCTAGACGGTGGATTGCTTGAGTTCACGAGTTTGAGACCAGCCTGTGCAAGAGTGAGACTGTGCCTTTAAAAAATAGCAAGGCATTGTGGCAGATGTCTGTAGTCCCATCTACTCAGGAGGTTGAAGCAAGAGGATCACTTGAGTCCACGAGTTTGAGGTTGCTGTGAGCTATGATACTGTGGTACTCTACCCAGGGTGATAAAGTGAGACTCTGTCTCATAAATAAATAAATAAAATAGACAAAATAAACACAAGAACAAATGACAATAAATTATGAAATGTAATATTTATATAATTATGAAATAGTGGTACAACATACTATCTGAGCTACAACATAAACTATTAACATATGCATAGGTTGTAAAGTATATTAAGATAAGAAAAATTAAAAGTCAAGAAGAAATGAAAAGGATTGAGTAGGCTATGAGAACTATTGATCAGCAAAGAAAAGCCAACACATAAATAAAAGGAATCTCTGAGGGAAAAAATAAAGCAAAGATATAGAATAAGTACTAAGGGCGACCCCTGTGGCTTAAGGCATAGGGCACTGGCCCCATATACCAGGGGTGGCAGGTTCGATCCCAGCTCTGGCCAAAACTGAAAATAAAATAAAATAAAAAAACAGAATAAATACTAAAATACAGCAAATGACATATAGTGAAAAAAAATTACTATCAGAAAACTTTTTTTTAAAATTTCAGATAAATATCAGGGTACATATGGTTAGGTTACATTGCTTGCGTTTAGTAAAGTGCAAGTTGCCGCTGAGCCCTTCACCCAGGAGGTGTGCCGTATACGTTTGCCTTCATTGTACCCTTTAGGTGATAACTCATCAGAATCCCTGTCTCTTCCTCCCTGCAGCCCTCGTCTGCCCTGCCTCCCTTCTTGAATTTCTGTTTTCCTTTCTCATGTGGGCTTGTAGTTGTTCATCTACCAGTTTCATGTGAATACGGAGTACACTGGATGCTTGCTTCCCCATTCTTGTGATACTTAGGAAGATGTTCTCCAAATCCATCTGGGTAAATACAAAAGATGTAAAGTCTCCATCTTTCGTCATGGCTAAATAGTTTGCCTACCATCAAACTTTGAAACGCCAATGATTTATACCAAAAACAATTGAGTAATATATTAAAATACTCAAGAAATAAAAATGTGAACTATAAATTTTATATCCAGAGAAACCAATTTTCTCACATAAAGGTCACTGGCAAACACCTGTTGATATGTACAAATTCAGGGCATATTTCTCCCTTTTCTGAGGAATCTACCAGAGAGAAAGGTTTAGGAAACAAAATTGGCTAGGGAGACACTGACACAATGACTAGCGATGAGCATTAACTATACAGTTACTTGTAGAATGAGAGTGAAGAGCGGAGAGCACAGTATGCTCTGATCATGTAGAATTGTACAGCAATAGCAAAAATTGGAGGAGGGATATGAGAATAACATAGGCAAAAGTATTTCTTGAGAGTTCTTCAGGGATCTTACAGTGTTACAGTTGTTAGTCTAAAACTGCACCATGTATAACGTGTGAAAGATAGATAAGTACTTACAGTATTTTCTAATTCTGTAAATCTTTGTGTCTTTTAAAACCAGGATCCTGATTCTTTGTGAAAAAGAAAGATTCCAATGTGTGGCAAGTGCAATTTAAAAATCCTATAGTACTAAATTTGAAATGAAAGCATAAGTGTGGAATCAAGAGTATCTATCCTCATTTTTGCATATATAAATATATGCTACATATTTTATATGTATGTATATAAATGTGTATATATACATGTGTCTGCATGTATGTATGTATAAAAATGTATGCATACATACATATGTGTGTGTGTGTAGGCACTTGTAGCTTGCACACCAAAGGGCATGGAAACAACCAACTCAGGAACAATTATACTCTCTAGCACCTAACATAAAGGTGTGGAGTTGAAATATTATTTCTGATCAAAATACTAGAGCCTTTTGGAAAATGTCCGATGGTATATCTGGGACAGCAAATATCCAAGTGTAGTGTAGAATACTTTGTTATATCAATTGGTGGTAAAGTTATCAAATACTGTTAGGGAAATGTTTAAATTACTAATTTTACCCAATGGAGACAAAAGAAGCTCCCACTGACCAAGGACAAGACAATTTATTCTCTAATAAAGATATTTGCAATTGACTTAAGTCCATCAAATAAATATTTATCTTATACCACTGAAAAGCTAAAAAAAGATGAGAAGAGTGTCTCCTGATAACAATGTCTCAAGTAAAATAGGCAAAAAATTATAGAATCGGAATATCACTAATTTGTAATCTCCATTGAATTAATGGATCTAGGCATTGATCTAGGCAATGATCTGCCAATGTCATGGAAAAAGAGAGGCACCCACATGTTATGCGACTCTCCAAGAAAGGAATCAACACCATTATAGTCTTGTCAAAAGTGTTGAACGTGAGTCCAATTAAGCTTAGATGTACCTGCTGATTTGTAGAGACTATGCTGAGGAATAAACGGTTCTTCACCATGACTGTGAATTGGCAGAACTCAGACTCTATGAAATGCTGCAAGTCAAACGATTCACCTTCTTCTACTGATAAGTTGTAAAAAAAAAAAAAAAGAATGTAAGGGAACCTGTAGATGAAAGAGAATTTAAAAGGTACCAAATGTTTTTAAAAGTTGGCCAAAGCCACAAAGCTACAGTGTTTGGAGATGTACAGTTTGGTGATAAAAACTGTAAAGATACACATTGAAGTGGCTACTATAAGAGTTAAGAGAGTGGGAGGAGGGGGGAAGTGGGGGGGGATTGGGAACACATGGGGCCTTCTGGGGTGGTCTTGATCGGTCTTGATCTGTGTAGTGGTTACATGAGTATTTACCATCATTATTAAATATACTCAATCCAGGGAAGCAGTATCACACAATAAAAAATGAGTTCTCTCGTTTATCCACCCTCTCCCTCTTCTCTCATACGGTTCCCACTTGTAACACACTCATGTGCATGTGTACCCGCCCAGATAGTTTCCTGATCTTTTACCTGTATGATAGATAAATGAATAGATAGACATATACACCCAGAGGCATACACATACAATAATATCAGTTAAGGTAAGGTTTTATTTTTTGTTTTATACAAATGGAGTCAACCTACATATGACCCTTCGATTTCCTTCTCTCTCTGAAAAATAAGTCTATACTATATTTTTTATTCACTAGCTACTTTTGCCTCTCCCTTTTGAATATCCATGTAATATTTCCTTGGCCATAAAATTATTTATTTCAACTGTTCTGTTAAATAATATGTATTTACATAAAATATGAAATACCAGGAATATAATGAAAACCTATATTCTTACCTTTCAGTTTAAAAAAAGTTCTCCACTTTCATGGATTATTTTATAGATCAACTCGGTTATAATCACACTTTCTTGTCCTATGCTTTCATCTTCAGGCATTTTTTATATTTCCTTAAAGATATTATGAATATTTTTCTTAAAGGCCACACCTGGTAATTCCAATATCCACAGTCTTCAGAAACCAGGATTATAAAGTCTAATATTTCCATTGTCCATGAAACCTTATTTTCTTATGCATTTTGTGGCTCTTTTTTAACTCTGAGTTCATTGTTTTTGGATATTTATGTAAGGGAATTAAGTTTGAGGCTTGAGGTGAAGGCTTGAGTTTTTTCCTTAGTGGAAATTTTCATATGCTTTTGATAGACATCTAGCTAACCTACTGACCTGAAACCACTTTCAACTGACCTCTCAACCAGACATTGAGACTTGAATTTTCTCATGACTGGCTCATCAATGTCCACTTAGCAGTTCATGGAGCAAAGAGAAAAGTCAATAAAATAGCCAGAACAGCTATATTTAATATTGTGATGGGCACTTTCAAATGTGAGTTACAGAAATGGGACTGTATTTTGTTCGGTAATACTGACAGCATTCTTGAACGTTTTAATGTTATTTCATTCTGAAACTACTCTAGAAAGTTAATAACAGCAATATTCTATAGTTAAGGAAAACACGAGTACAGAACATTTAGCTGGCTGCTCCAACAATGTTCTCAGTTGGTTCCTGTTCTTCTGCTGCATCTCATACTCTAAGGCCCAGAGGTAGTATAATTGTCTTCCTTACTTCATTGTTCTCACTCCCAAGGTAAAGTTCAAGTCGGAGAGGAGCCCCTCACCCAGGGGCGTGCTGCACAGCCTCAGAACGTGCTCTACCACTTTGGCCCGGTTCCCCTTCTTGCTCTCAAATCCAGTGCGCTTCACGGTACCTGCCATCAGACTCCATCTGTTAGTTCTCCTCTTCGCTGTCATCTAGTCTCCGAAATTCTTCTCTTGGTTTTTAACCATCTTAGTACCCAGCTGATTCTCTTCTTAACTTTATTCTATTATTATTCTGTGTGACTTTAATCTCCATTTTATCGATGTGTTTGGTACTTCAGCCTCTCAAAATCTCATGCATATGCACCTGACTCTGACCAGACATGCTCTCTTTCAAATTCACATTAGCTCCTTTACTCCAACAATTCTTTCATGCCCACTGAAACATCCAATCCTTTGACCCAACCTATTCTTCACTGTCATCTGCCTTATCTTTGTTCTCAGTTTTCCCTTTACCTGTGTTAGCCTCCAATGATTAATCACTTTAATCACTCTCTCGCAGAGGTGCTCAACTCCTCTGCCTTTCTCGAGTGTTTTCAAAACTTGCCTGGCAAAATGCCAAACCTGATTAAGCTCATCACTCTGCTTCCTCTGGGCATGTACTTAAATGTCTGACAAGGCCTGGAGAAAAAGCACAACACTGCCTTGCTCTTTAAATTTATAGTCACTAATCTTAGTGGGCACTCAGGAATACTAAGCATTCCTGCTATATTACCCTAGGAAATTTCTTTGCCTAGTCATCAAGATGACACTCATAGAATATTTCTCACACATCTTAAACCCCCTCACGGTAAGATCCATTCTTGCTTCACTGATAACATAGAAGCCACCAAAACAGAATGCTTTTGTCTTTTTATCATCAAATATTTCAGTCTCCCTTTGGCAAATATTTTTCATTAAAATGGTTAAGATGTTCGTGCCAGCAAGCAGCAAAATACATTATTAAAATAGGTTTTAAAAAGGAGTTTTTAATATCCCATTAAAGAAACCCAGAGATACATGTTTTCAGAATTGATTAAACCTATGTTTCAAAAATAGGGATCTGGGTGGCTCCTTTATGATCCTCTTGGTCATGAGATAATGGCCTCAGTCTCAATAACATGTCCTAATGTATCAAATGTAGATAGAAGTTTTTCCTTGGATGGCTCTCTCTTTTAATTAAAGAGAAAGAAAATCTTTCGAATTTTTAAACAACTTTCCCCTGTATCTTTTTGAGCACAATTTGGATTATACGGTCACCCCTAAACCAATCATTATCAAAAAGCAAATAGCAAGATTGGTTATGCCCAGTCCATTGAAGTCAGTCTGTTGATCCTGGGCATATCTTAACATAATTTGAATTATGTTGGAAAAGAAGAAGGAGGATATAGAAATTTGGGAGACAAACAGTATGATGTATGTTTCTTTGCTGATCCAATGGATGGCTTAGCTTGAAACTTATTAAAGATTTTTTGCTTATGCTTTTAATCCCATCTCTTCTACTTGCTTAAGGATTTTTTCTCTCAACTTCTCAATAATTTTTGCCCAGCTGAAAAATTAGTGCTATAAATGAACAAATATGCTATAATATTTCTTAGCTGAGAAATTCTTCCTTTAATATGAGTATTCTCTTCAATTACAACAGAGAAATAAAGTTTTTTTTTCAAACTACATCAATCACTGCCTCTTCTATCTTTTTATTCTCCCTACTCATATTACAATATTGGTAATCTATACTACATTATAAGAACTTTTATCAAACCAAAATTATGATAATTATCACAGTGGATTCTCATCACAAGCACTCTAAATATGTTTTCCTAAAATCCATCGACATTCTTTTCTTGCTTGTACCTTTGCTAATTTTAAAACTGCATCCATTCTTTCAATTAACACCACATGGAAGAAATGGGACTGAAGAGAGAAAATTGAAGAATTAGGAGAAGATAATGAGGCTCTGAAAAACATCAGACATATACTTGGGAAATTATAGGAAAAAATGGAGTCAGGGGTAGACATTGTTATATGAGAGTCTATCATGGCCATTGGCTTTAGAGGGTGATAGTGTTTTATTAAATCAAGGAAGAATTCATTCATAGTTTTGTTAACTCTATATATTAAAATGTTTTGCTTATAAATGTATATGAAATAACAATTTGTCATATTTAGTTTTTCAGATTATAGATTTTTTTCAGAAACACTAACGAAATACCACATGTGGTTTGTACAACTACTTGGTAAGGAAGACTAAAATAGAAAGATTATCCTTTTTGTAGCTACACGTATGATTTGGGGTCAGTCATTTAATTTTTCTGAGCCCTAATTTCACCATCAGTGAAGTGGGAATCTTAATAAAGCTATGGTAAGGATTGAATTGATTCGGTATCTAACACATAGCAAGCATGTTGTGTTAGCTATTGTTATTATCATTTTTAAAGGCAGGGAAATGGAGAAAGCCTAGAACTATTTAACTAGAGAATGATGAATTCTTGATCAAAATCTAGGTCTTCTCATTTCAATCCAGTGATCTTTCTACTTTACCATATTTTTGGACAAAATGGGGACCATTTAGAAGGCATTTTAATATAAATTCAATTCCAAACAAACTTTTATTTCCATTGGGAAAGCGATATGTGTCTTCTTTCTTGACAATGAGAATTAAAAAACTGATTAGCTTTTTACCTCTGTTAACTGGCTGCTGAGAAGCTGAATCAAATTTAAAGTGCAATCATAGCAATTATCTGTCTTTATTGCCTTTATCTTCACTGCCTTTATCTATGTCTTATTTGTATTCTGTTTTGTCCTGGTAATTACTTTTTACATATATTTTCTTACTAGCTGTTCTGAATTTCTTAGGAGAATTACCCACCATTGTTGAACAAATAAATCTCCTCTGCTACTTTCCTTGGAACTTGCCACATAGAGTTGCCCATGTGAGAAGTGGATAAATTGCAAGCCAAAGCCTACAATTTGGAGCTTCTACCCTTGTGGCTCTTTATTTAGAGCTCATAATTGAAACCACTATTTGTTTTCTCTGTCTGTGATGTCTTAATATATGCAGAATGATTCTTTCAATTGTCAGTTATACAAGCCTCTTTTTATTTCTAAGGCTCAGCTGCTCTGGGGGACAACAGTCTTTCTTTTGAAGTGCTCACACCGGGGTTCTCCAAAATTAGCACATTTGCCACACAGACTATGTATTTTTTCAATTTCTGTCTCTTTTTAAATTGAGATAGAATATACATATAGCAATGTGTATGGAATACACTACTAAATAATTACTGTTCATTATGAATTTTAAGAATTAATTGCATATGTGGCATCCTTTTATCCACCACCTAAATCAAGATGTAGACGATCTCTAGCATTCTTTAAGTTGAGATGTCTACTCTTCCTTCCCCAAAAGCTAACTATTACTGTGAATTCTGAATTCTATTATCTTTAGTTAGTTTTTTCTGTTCTTGAATTTTCTAGAAATAATTCATGTATTTAAAATGATCTTTCATATATGTCTGGCTTTTTTTGTTTGGGGGATTTTTTTTTTTTTTTGACTCAGCACACCTATGAGATTCAGTCATGGTTTATTTATTTATTTATTTTGTACCCATATTTTGCTGTTTTTTTTTTCCTTTGAACATTTTATATTGGATATAAATTCATCTATGTATCTATGTGATACAAGAAGAGGCAAAAGTATAGAAAGAATTTATTTCAGCTTCTCTCATTTCTAGGTTTCTACTGTTAATTTCCTCAATCTTTGATATAAAAAATATAATAAAGGAGAATGTTTTGCAAGAGGAAGAGAAGAAAAATGAATAAACTAAAATACCAGAGTTAGAAGGCTCGGCACCAATTGCTCAAGCGGCTAAGGCGCCAGCCACATACACCAGATCTGGCTGGTTTGAATCCAGCCTGGGCCTGCCACATAACAATGACAACTACAACCAAAAAATAACCAGGTGTTGTAGTGGGCACCTGTAGTCCCAGCTACTTGGGAGGCTGAGGCAAGAGAATCACTTAAGCCTAGGAGTTGGACGTTGCTGTGAGTTGTGATGCCTTAGCACTCTACTGAGGGCCACAGCTTGAGTCTCTGTCTCAAAAAAGAGAGAGAGAATTTCAGTTACTCTTAAAAATTTATCTCTACACATTTCTTTATATTCACAAACTAATAGAACTTTTAGTTTTCTTTATAGCTGATTTTTACTTTATTTACTTTGCACCCTCCACATAATAGAAGGAAGGGAAGATTCATATAGCTGCAGCTATCCCTATGTATTATTTTCTCCCCAGTTGTAATTTATATTCCTTTCCCTTCACTATTGCCTCTCTTTCCTTTGCTGATCTGAGGTAGAAGCAAAGCGTGCTCAGAGCTTTTCCAACACCGATATTATCTGGAGCACACTGGCGATTTCTCTCTACATATATTTGCTCCTTTCCCTATGCACACACCATGTTCTCTTTCTAATCTTATGTAAATAGTGATACCTCATAGCAATGTTGACTTTAAAAGATCTTCCAGATTTCCTTCTGTTTACAAAATTATCTGAACCATTCTACACACAGGCTTCACATTATCTTATTTGCTGATATTGCTGATAGATTAAAATGTATAAAAAGTTGAGAATGGTTTCCCCTTCATCTTATCTTTTCTCTTTTTATCTATATATGCTTCATTTTCATCAGCTTTTTAGAGAGATCTGATTTCTGGTTGGGTTCATCATTTCTTTATCTTTCCCACTCAGGTTAGAGTCTAAATATGAGTTTTGAATTCTTATCTATTTTCTTCTCAGTGATTCAGTATCAGAGTATGCACTTCTCTATTAAAAATGAATGAAATAATATTACTGATGTGGACACAGCTGTGGGGAGGAGTGGAAAAGTGTTACACACTGTGTTTTAGATTTCTTTGGGGCTGAAATGTGTGTATATTGATAAAACAAACTTATGATGATGTAATATCTTTGCATTAGTATTTTAAGCATATTTTAAACATTTATGGGTTATCAAGAAAACTATAGACGGATAAGTGGCCTCAATTTTCCTAAATCTTGATGCTTTCAGTAGGTTGTGAAATCAGAAAATAACAGGTCACCCAGACAGATTCCCCATGATGGGATTATTAGTAAAACATGTTTTATGTCACTTATTTTTTGAAACAGAGGACCTTGAAAGGGCGTTCCTATAATATTCAACTATTGGAAAGGTCCTCAGAGGTATTCTGTCTGCTCTGACCTATCCTCTACTGATTTATTTTCTACAACTTCCTTCCAATGAATATAAATCCTCTTTGTGAATACCATCAATCTGATACAACACATGTGCATAAGCACCTAGCATTTCAGTAATCTGTTAGTGTGGAGCAATCCCGTATTCTAATGGCTTTTACCATCTATAAATTGTTCTTTTTTTGCAATTCTTTAAGTTAGAAATTTGGGAAGAATTAGCAGAGGGGCTCTTTCTCTAATCTGCATATTATCCATGGGATGCCTTACTCAGCGGACTGGGCCTAAAGATTCAAGAAAGCTTTATCCCTGGCATTTTAGGGCTTCTCCACATAGTCTCCCTCTTTTCCTGTGATGTCTCATCCGTGTTCTATGCAACTCTCTCCCTGGTGGGATAACCTGTAATTTCTTGCAGCATGGCCGCTGCCTCCCAAGAGGGAAGGAAGTTGCAGACATCATGAAGTCTAGGTCCAGAGCAGGCACATCATCACTCGTCACTTCTTCCACATTCTCCTAAGTCATGGGCAGCCTGGATTCAGGGAGTAGAGGAACAGAAATAGACTTCACTTCTTGATTCCAGGAGCCACAAAATGTCATTGCCAAAAATCGTGGGAAAAGGGTTATCATTGAAGCCACCTTTGGACACACTCTACGACATCCAGAATGTAATAAAATTGTCCAAGATTACCTCTTCTCCTTGTTTTCTGCCAAACAATGCTCCCGACTGTTTTCATTTTGTTGCTTTTTCTACTCAGGTTTAAAGACTGTCTGACTCAGGCTTTATAAACTCTAATCCTGATCCCTAATTCTAGCCCAGCTGAATTTGCTGCACACTATATTCTTCCGTAATAAAGTTTCCTCATTCTTTTAAGGTCCGAGGTAAAAATCCCCACATGTTAGAGGAAGGTGGGGAGGAGATGAACAGTGCTCTTCTTATAGTACTGAGACATCTTTACCCGTCAAAAAGATTTTTTGCAGAGTGAACTAACATTCAGTTCCCTGTGAATATTATTAATTTTTCTAGTTCTATGCATAAGAGCTATTTAAATACTCAAGCCAGGTATAATGATCCAGCTAAACTTTTGCTTATTCTTTGCTAAACACCCTGCTTTTCTGTCATTGTTTCCAAACCATTCACTAGCCTGATCCTTCTCTTATGGGCTTTAGTTGCTGATATATGTCTTAAAGCAGACACCGTTCACTCAGAGACTTGAAACAGTACAATAGATGTCATCTATGCTCTAGTTCAGGACACTACAAATCTATTGACACTGTTGTCTTATATCGAGTTTGTGATTGAACAAATCTTTGTTCATACTTGCTGTTCAGTCACCTTTATACATATGTAAACTTATGTGAAACACACCTGGGACATTTGGGGGAGTTTAGGGGATACATATATATCTTCAAATAGGAACTAAGTACAAAATTATAATATTTAATGCCTCTAAAATTTATCCTTTCAGTCTCTTCACTCTACAAATAAGACATATACATCTCTACATATAAATCACAAATCTGAAATACTTTTAGGTAGCAGCTGTAAGCTACTTCGTAATGAGTGTGAGGGAGGGAGCGTGCAGATCTGGTCATGAAGCAAGGGAATTAACTCTGCATGTGTTACAGTGAGAGCATTTCCATTCTTAATATATCTTTCAAAAATAATGGAGCAGTTAGAAAACATCCTCAAACAGTCACTTGTCATGAATTTCTGAGGATAAGTATTATCCTGAGGATAGGTCTGATAAGTATTCTGAGGATAGGTCTCAATTCCTATTATTTTGTTTTATTAAAGTATGACAAAAGTTTATTTTATTTCTTTTTTTTTTTTGAGATATAGTCTCACTATGTCACACTCGGTGGAGTGCCATGGTGTCATAGCTCACAGCAACCACAAACTCTTGGGCTTAAGAGATTCTCTTGCCTCAGCCTCCCAAGTAGCTAGGATTACAGACACCATGCCCGGTTTGTTTTGTTGTTGTTGTTGTTGCTGTTGCCATTGTTGTTTAGCTGGCCCAGGCAGGCTTGAACCCACTAGACTTGGTGTATGTGGCTGGTGCTATAACCACTGTGCTATGGGTGCCATATGATAAAAGTTTATATTTTATGTTAAGAAAAGTTTTACAACATCAGTTCATTAGTCTAATACTCAAGTTTTTAAACCTATGTCTCAGGATATGTTTACTTATTCAGTTAACATGTCAGTTTCTTCTTTCTATAATATAACTATCCATAATTATCCCTCCATTTTCTTAATCCACTCATTCAACAAATGTGCTGGCTTAGAGGGCTTATACCAGTGAGCCAGGCAAGCCAGTTCCATGTTTCTGTAAAGTTTATTTACTTATGGGAAGAAAGAAATAAGTAAACAAATAAATATGGCTATGATTTTAGATATAAGTTCTATATAAAAAAAAAATGAAAGAGAGAATTAGAAGAAGAAGTGATCCAAAGCAAGGTAAAGTGGATGGGAGGAGGAACTACCTTTAAGGCAGTTAGAGAAAGGCTATCTCAGTCTGAGCTGGTGGTGTTTGGACAGAAACCTGGCTACTGAGATGTATGCACAGAGCATTAAGTCAGAGGCACAGAAGGTGCAAAGACTTCAGAATAGACCACATTTCACATGCTCCAGAAGCACTAGAAAAGTTATGGTAAGCAAAGAGGGAGTGGGAGAAAGTAAGGAAGGAGAAATAATTAGGAAGGGAAACTTATGAACTAATTTGCACACCGTGGCACATACATCTTTTGTTTTAGTTTAAATGCAAATTCAGTGTCAACTGTAGTAGGCACTGGCTGGTGCCATACTCAGAAGTAATTTTCTGGACCAATGATCATTAGGTGTGTTAGGGATTTTCTAAAAAGACAGAAGCAAATGGTAGATGGGAACATATTTATTATTAACCATCTTATCAGGTTACTTGGAAGGCTGCTAGGTTTGAGCAGGAACTTCATCAAAAGACAATTTTTTGGCAAACTCAAATTATGGTTCTAGCAGTCTTGCTGTGTGGTCCATATGATCTGGCACATTGTATAGTCCTAGAAATATCTGTGATTAATTATGGCAATATGTTAAGTGTCAGCCCCAGAACATAAGCTTCAAAGGAGACTCTTTGGGTTCTGGAGCAAGATCACACATTATGCATAAGACAAATGTTCCCTGTTCAAAAAGCATCTCCTGGCATAGTATTGAGCCCCAGTAAAGACCATGTCTGACCATAGAACATCAAAGGTCTATGCAAGCAGAGCCACCATCCAAATTATATGGCCTGGAAGGAATAGCAAGAGTTCATTGTACAGGAGAAGTGCTACATGTGGGTTCAGCCTTAAGCAGATGGCTCAGTGCCCCCACAACATCAGTTCCCCCAGTAAGTCCTTCTCAGTATAATTACATGTACCATTTCCTGGGCTGGGATTGGGATAACTTGGAAAATTCAAAGATAAAAAGATAAGAAGAATCTGACTCTTTGCTTGGCCAAACTTTAGTCAGGCTCCTGAGCCTTCTCCTAGGGCTACCTGTGTATTTCTGGGTAAAATCCTGTAGTAACAAAGAACACAGGTTAGCAGGAACTCTCCACTCTTTTTTTTTTTTTTTTTTTTTTTTTTTTGAGACGGAGCCTCAAGCTATCTCCCTGGGCAGAGTGCCATGGCATCACAGCTCATAGCAACCTCCAACTCCTGGGCTCAAGCGAGTCTCCTGCCTCCGCCTCCCAAGTAGCTGGGACCACAG